>PVJH01018593.1:0-44823 GCA_004026705.1 Nesogale talazaci | reverse complement strand
CCAGAGCCTTCGGGTGAATGTAGGTGCTCTGGAGCACCACGGCCTCAGACAGTAAGCTCTTCACACTATGCTGCCTCCTGCAGCTCCATCAGGTAGGAGCACCCTGACAGCATGACCCTGACGTCTCTGCTCTATGTATTTTCTCTGGCAGCAAATAATGCTTTCCCTAACATCACTCACGATGATGCTGTGTGTGTGCAATCAGGAAGACAGCACATCCCTGGGATGGCTTGTTCATCAGACAGTTACTGAGCCTCTCCTTTGTGCCAGGAGCCATGCTACACGGAGGCCAGCAAGCCAGACCAGATTGTGGCCTGAGGAGCCACGTCCTAGTCCTTCTAGGAGAGGACAGCCAGTGAGCAAGCTCATGAAGGAAGATGATAGGAGAGGGTGTGTGCAATGGGGAAAGGCTGAGAGGGAGTGCTGGGGGCAAGGGCGAACAGTCTGGCCATCAGGGTCCCTTCTACTAAATGTGCTGGCACACAAGCCATAAATGCCACAATATCAGTTTGACATAATACAAGGACACTTCACGTCCCCGTCTCAGTCCTATGCTCACGGCCCCATCTCACCCTTTCTATGCATATGTATACACACATGAGAAAGGTCAAAGAATTCACGAAGAAATGGAATGAGCTGAGTCCTGGTGGTTGTGTGCAGGACTGTGGTCCACAGGGCTGACAGTTCAAATCCAGCAGCAGTTCTCCAGGAGCAAGGCTGGGCTTCCGACTCTCACCAGGGCAGTGATGCCACACACAAAAAAGAAAGAAAAGAAAAGAAATGGAATGAAAAGATCATGGAATTTTTCCACAAACTCTTCGAATCCCCTTTGTGTAGACAGGGAGAGAGGGAGAGCTGTGCTCATTCATGGATTTCCGGGCATTGGCTCACGTGGTTCTAGAGACTAGCAAGTTTAGAATCTGTAGCGCAGGCTGACAGGCTAGAAACTCAGGCGGGATTGCCTTGTTACAGCCTAAGGCAGCCTTCCTACCTGCCTTTGTTGGAAACCAAGGGTTTTGCTTAAGGCCTTCAATGAAGGGGGTGAGACCCCTTGAATAACAGAGTTTCATGGCTTTCCCTTACAGGCAGCAGGCCATCAATGGCCATCCCAGCTGCAGCAGACGTCCCCCGCGACATCTGCACAGGGGCTTGGCAAAAGCAAAACAACAGCAACAAAAAGCATACTTAAGCCTAGTGGGATGCACACACGGTTAACTGTCACTCCATGCAAACAGGTCCAGTGCGTGAGTGGAGCTGGGTCAATTAAGAGTCGGCACCCCATCTATGGGGGGGCAACTGCTCACCTCGTTGTTGCCATGAGGCCATGGGACCAGTGCCACTGTGACTTCTGGCTTTTTTGAAGTGGGAGGTCCAGATTCACGTGTGCTGGTGCCTCATGCCAGCCAGTCGTGCCAAGCTAGCCTCTGGTAAGAGCCCCACCAGGGCTTACAGAGGCTCATTTCTGCCCGTGCTGTGGATCTGTGGCCCTGACTCCGCTTTGCTTGGTGTGCCATCTCATTCCAGGTCCAGGACCAAAAGCAGATCCCAGCCATGGCCCGCCTTGGACCCCATCCAGACTACTGCACCCCTGCGGCATAGAGCCCTTCTGCTCAGTCCTTTAGCCAAACTGCGTTCCACAAATGCCCCTCCCACATGAACACTGGGAGGGAGGGGGTAGGGGCCTTGCGAAGAAGAATACAATCTGCCACATGCCCTGTCTTTCCCTTTTGGCAGCTGAATGTGTCATCAGTATGGGTCAGGGATAAGCAGAGCACCTGGGGACCACAGGTCACCAATTGACAAGCTATCAAAGAAAGAGTCAGAGGAGGAATGAGCAATTTTGCTTCTCTGCCTAATACACACACACACACACACACACACACACACACACACTGCCTCCGCGTCCCAAGCTAAATCCCGGTAAACCTAGTTGTCGCTCTTGAGTTCATTGCAGCGCAGACTGTGGGTCGGAGTAACCTGTGCTCCATGTGGTTTTCAGGGGGGGATTTTTAAAAGAAGCAGATTGCCAGGCCTGTCTTCTGAGACACCTCAGTGTACACTCCCACCTCCACCAACCTTTTCGCAAGCAGCCGAGAGCATGAGCCCTTTGTACCAAATGGGAAACCTTGATAAAAAAGTCGATACCGGTTCCTAGTCATCACTGCTTCCTGTTGTAAGTGCTTGTCAATTCCCTTTGTAGCAATTAATTCATGACTATCACTCAGGATCTAGGTCGTTTGCCTTCTGTAGTTTCCAGAATTCACTTTCTTCTTAGTCTTGCGTTCAGGGCAGCATGGGCTCAGGTCTGGTTTTATGACACCAGTTGTATTCACTTGAGTCCTTCAAAGATCCCTGACAGGAATGCAGAAAGTACACTTGCAAGATCTCTGAGGGCCCAAGAGTAAACTTGGCCCTACTTCAAAGAGCAGGAAGCTCTTCTATATTTCCTTAGTTGTTTCTTTTCAAAGGGGGTGTCTTGGATAAAACCGGACTCTACAATTTATTTTGAAAATCATTAATAGGTAGACTGAAGGAACTGGAGCCGATGGTGGTGCTAATGGGTAGCACCCAAACCCAGCGCCATCGCTCCCCACTCACAGTGATCCTCTAATAGGACAGAGGAGGAAGTCCCTTGGCATGGGAGCAAAAGGCCTCATCTTTCTCTGGAGAAGCAGATGGCAGGTTCAAACTGCTGACCTCACAGTGAGCAATCCAACTCATGAACCATTATGCTGCCAGAGCCTTTATTCAGAAAGTTAGAAGTTCAAGTCCACCCACAGCCACCTTGGAAGAAAAGTCTGGTCATGTATGTTGAAGAAGAGCAGATATTAAACTCCCTAGAGAATAGTCCTTCTGTTTTTCATTTTTAAAAGAAGTTTTATCGGCATGTACTTCACATATCATGCAATGTAACCATTCGATCATATTAAGAAGAGTTGTGTGATCACCACAGTCAACTTCAGAACGTTTCCTTCTCATGCTCATTGTTCCTAGTTCTCTATTTCCCACATCCTCTCTTGCCTTGCCCCTAGGCCATTAACAGATCAATCCAGTTACTGTCTCTATAAATATACCAAGCTAGATTTATTTAGAGCAAATCATGCAAAACACAAACAAGAAGCAAAACAAAAAATGACAGCTCCTACCACACTGGGGCGAAACACTAAAGGCGTGCATCAGGGCAGCAAGGGGAGCAAAGCAATGAAGTCCCCAGTGAAGAATACCAAAAATAGATGTTGGAACATGACATCCCTATTAGACTCAAATAAAAAAACACTCATAAAGGTCAACAAACAGACCTGGAACTATGTATAGGCTTTTCTTTGTTGTTGTTGTTGCTGTTGTGGATTGTTGATTTGTTTTGCTTTTGTGCTTATTATTGTTTTGGCATGTCTATCTACATAAGATAGTCAGGATAAACAATCAAGAAGAGAAAGAAACTGGATCAACAGTTCTGAAGGAGACTCAGAAGAGGGGGTGGCAGGTGAAAAGAAGTGGGTGCCAACAAGCCCAGGGATAAGGGAACAACAAGCGATCTAAAATCAATGGTGAGAAGGGTCGAGCAGGCCTGATCAAGGGCAATGTAGCTGACAGGAATTACTGAAACCTGAATGAAGGCCAAACATGATAGTGGGGCATGAGGAAAGTAAAAGGAAATAGAGAAAAGGATTAGGAGGCAAAGGACATTTATGAAAGTCTAAATATAAGCAAGTACATATATTTATATACAATGATAGGGAAATAGATCTATGTACATATACTTATAAAATACTAAGGTAATAGTTGGACATTAAACTTTGACTCAAGTATTTCCTCAAGGCAAGAACATTTTGTTCTAATAAACTGGCATCCCATGATGCTCACCTTCCCAACGCAATCCACTGAAGACAAAATAAATGCATAAGCAAATGTGATGAAGAAAGCTGATGGTACCTGGCTATCAAAAGATATAGCACTTGGAGTCTTAAAAGCTTGAAGCAACAAAGAAGCAACAAAGTCTTAAAAGCTTGAAGACAAACAAGCAGCCATCTATCTGAGAAGCAACAAAGTCCACATGAAAGAAGCTCCCCAGACTGTGTGATCATGAGGTGTCGATGAGATCAGGGATCAGGCATCAAAAATCCAGAATAAAAAATCACATCAATGTGAATAAGGGGGAGAGCAGACTGGAGATCCAAATCCCATCGGTAGACAAGTGGACATCTCCTCACAAAAGGGTCACAAGGAAGAGAGGAACCAGGCAGGGTGCAGTATATAGCACCGTTGAAACATACAACTTTCCTCTAGTTCCTTAATACTTCCCTACCCCGTTATCATGACCCCAATTCTACTTTACAAATCCAGCTATACCAGAGCATGTACACTGGTACAAGTAAGAGCTCAAAACACAGAGAACCCAGGACAAATAAACCCTCAGAACCAATAATGAGAATCGTGATACCAGGGGAAAAGGAAGGTTGGGGTGGGGAGGGAGAACAGGGGAACAGATCACAATTATATACATATAACTCCCTCCCAAGTGGATGAGCAACAGAAAAGTGGGTAAAGGGAGACAAAATTTAGTGTCAAGGCATGAAAATAATAATAATTTATAACTTATCAAGGGTTGATAAAGGAGGGGTGTGAGAAGGAAGGAAAACAAACGAGGAGCTGATACCAGGGACTCAAGTGAAAAGAAAATGTTTTGAAAATGATGGTAGCAACATATGTGCAAAGGTGCTTGACACAATGGACGGATGGAAGGGAGGATGGATGGACGGATGGAAGGGAGGATGGATGGACGGATGGACGGATGGATGGATGGATGGATGGATGGATTGTGATAAGAGCTGTAAGAGCCCCTACTAAAATGATTTTTAAAAAATAAAAGATGACAATGATGACTAGACAAAACAGAGAAAGACCTCCATAAAAATAAAGCATAAAAGATTAAAAACTGAAACAGCTTCAGAATAGGTCGAAGGGGAGATCAAATGATAAGGTACTATTTTTGATGCATTGCCATTATCAACCTGACAGTGCTCCCCAGTGCTCCTCTGAGACACCAGGACTCTGTGAGCAGGACTCCACTCCCCTCGACAGCAACTGTTTTTCTGAAGAGACTACCTTTCCAAAGGAGACTTGAATTCACCTCAACACTTCAGCCGATCCACTGTAGTAGGTCCTTTTGTCCCCTACATGTGAAACAAGTACTGAATTTAGAGCAAATAGGATGTTATCACTCATCCTCATACCTTAACCTGTTCAATTTGGGTGATAAATATTTCCTTTCAATATGGTCAAGCCAGAGCTAAGTGTCCACAGCTGCTTTGCTTTCAGAGTAGGAGAGCAGTATTTCTTAACTCTGTGTGAGTTTAGTGAGCTGCAGTGTTTGCTTATTCTTGCAGAGTTGGGAGTATTTTTGCCCGAGCAATTGTTTGTAGAAGCTGAAAGCCCATGGGACTGTGGGAAGGACATGCAGGTAGAGTCTCTCTCATTGGAACAGAAACTCTGCAAGAGCCATGGAAGCTCGGAGCAGTGTAACTGAGACTGGACAGAGTCTGTGCTTCACCTGGCATCATGGAAGACTGAGTATGCTCTGGAGGAACTGTTGTGTTGGTCGTTGAAAGTCAAGAGCAGTACGAATGAGGCTGCATCTCCTGAGATATGTAGGTTCTCTTTTTCTGTCTCCAGAGAGGAGCAGACACTAGCTAAGACATGAGGTCAGAGAGGTGGGCTGAGAACCTCTGTCTCTCCCCAGGGCATGAATGAGTGAGGGCTGGGTTTTCTGTTTAGAATATGTGGCAAGGGCATAAGCCTTATAGAGAGACGGTGAAATCTGTGTGCAGAATGGGGTACTTGGCCATACAGGAAACACCACGTCACCTACCCAAGAGCAGGGCTATGTTCATCCTGAAGTGAGGCTGTCCTTTCTTGAGAAAGGGATCCCTTTTTTCTTCACCTATTGACCAAACTCCAGTGGTGCAAGAGTTAAGTGCTCAACTGCTAACCAAAAATGTGGGTGGTTCAAGCGTACCCAGCAGTCCCCTGGGGTCAAGACACGGGGAAACCCTGTGGAGAAGCTCTGCTTGACACTGTGAGTCAGGGGCTGCCACTTTTTCAGCGTGAGAGCTGCTTATATAATGATTCATTTTCATGTATCTGTTACATTTATGCATAGATGCACTTAGCGCAGTTGTTTGTGCATGCATTTGATACCTATGATTGCATCTGTTTGGCTGTGCTATGTATCAATTAAGTGACAGGATTGCTGAATAGCTTGTGTCTATTTTTTAATGCCATGTGAGATGCCCACACTACTACTCTTAGATCGCAATTGACAATGCATTGAGCTGAGTCAACACTACAGCACCCAGCAGAGATGGACGTTCAACTGACCAGGCCCACCCCGACTCTCAGGGGGGTATTCCTGCTCTGTCGGAGCAACACGATGCTTGCTTTCAAGAAAATATCTTCTCCTTGTGTCTGCCCAAGAGAGGTGTGTGTGTGTGTGTGTGTGTGTGTAAAAGAGGGGGGCTGTGTGCATGCATGTGTATATGAGAGTGTGTGTGTGTGTGTGTGTGTAAAAGAGGGGGGGGCTGTGTGCATGCATGTGTATATGAGAGCTTATGTGTGTGTGTGTGTGTATATCAGAGGGGTTTGTATGTGAAAAAGAGAGGAGTTTGTGTGTATGTGTGTGTCTATGAGAACGAGGAGTTTGTGTGTGTGCATATGACAGACAAAGGAGTTTGTGTGCATGCATGTGTGTGTATGAGAGAGTATGTGTGTATGTGTGAGAGAGGGGGGAGAGTTTGTGTGTATGAGTGTGTGTGAGAGAGAGAGAAATAGAGAAGTTTGTGTGTATGTGTGTGTGAGGAGTTTGTGTGTGTATGAGAGTCTGTGTGTGTGTTACTTTGTACAAAAAATCCAGCTGCTGCCAATTCCCTTCTGACTCCCGGTGACCCCAGGGCAGCAGAGTAGAACTGGGCTCCCCATAGGTTTGTAAGCCAGTCTCCAAAGTGCCACCAGATGAGTTTGAACTGCCAACCTTCCCTCTAAGCAGCCCAGCACACCAAATGTATGCACCACCACCTAGGACTCCCCAGTGCCCAGCACTGCTCCCCCCTTTCCACTCTGAAGATCAGTCCCCTGGACGAGTCGTGGAAGTATGATGGGGTTTGAGGAGTTGTACTTTCGGCCTCTCCTTGGCTGATGAGCAAAGGACGATGAGCCCCAATTTGCCTCTGTCCCCTCGAGTTGTCTTCTCATGCAGTCTTTTCTCAGTCTTCCCCAAATGCCCCAGGAACCTGCTTTCCAAGAAGATGCCTGGCCCTCACTTGGCCACGCCCTGGTGAGCACCGCCTTTGCCTGGCCCTCTCCTCCCGAGGGCCCTGTCACTTCTGCTTCTCTGGAGCAGGAGGCGCAGTGAGGTCCCAGGTAGATGCTCTTCTCATTTCCTCCATTAAATGAGGAAAGATGAGAGTGTCAGCATGAGAAGGCATCAGACGGCCCATGTCTTGTAGAAGGCACTTCCCCCTGTCATCACTCTATCTTGCTGCCAGGCTGGCACTGTCAGAAGTGCCGCAAGAAGGCCGGCTTGGTGCCTTGGCAGCCTGAGGGCAGAGCCACCCGCCTGTGGCCAAGCAGGAGTCCAAGCGACAGCTCAGCAGCAGACAACCATCTGGTGGCACCTCGCGTGAGCCTTTCTTTCTGTCTCCACGTTCGTAACCACTTGCTGGAACTACACACGCCCTTGCGGACCCACTTCTGCTTTTGCGCTGAACCTGGGGACCCCCTTTTTGCCTTGGGCTCTCTCATCCTCACTCATTTCTGCCCTTGCATCCACCCTGAGCGTCTGTGTGTCTGCTCCAGAGTCCACTCGTCTTGCATCTCGTTCCTGCGTTCAGACATGCCTAGACCTGGAGGCCTGGGCCACTCTGGGTCAGCCGCTTGCTGCATTCTGGTTCTGTGGCTCTGCTCCCTGCTCCCAGAGGGCTGGACCAGCCTCTGACCCAGCCACAAGTGTCATCCTGAAGAGGGAGTGGGTCTCCCTGCACAGCCTTCAGGACTTCCCTTTCTCTGGCTTATCTGCACTCTTCCTCGCTCTACCCTCTTGACCTGTGGATTTCCCAGACCTCCTGCTCTCCCTCCCCTTCAGCTCTGTGCCTTGAAAACTCCAAGTCTCCCTTGTCTGCTGGCCTGGCCCGAACGCCACCTGCCAAGACTCAGAGAAACCCACACAGCTGTATTGCTCGGCCAGAGTTACACTCTCAAGGTCCCTGATTTCACTGTTCATCCTCCCTGCCCCTGCCCCTGCCCCCATGGAGATTTCCAAGACGGCATGTTCTTCTCTCTAGTTAGTCTGTTCCCATGAATTATGGGGCATTTTCTCCATTGTTGCTGTTATTTTCGCTTCTTCTATTTTGCCAAGCCCTATAATTTTGCTGCCTTCACTGGCATATTGTTTTGGATATTTTTTGTCATTGTTGTTGTTAAAAAAAAAAGACCAAAATTCAGCAACCAGCAAGTTCAGACAACTGGGGGTCGTCTGCAGGCACATGAACCCACAACAAAAGGGGCAGGAGCAGGGCTGGGCGTCCGTGGTGGCTGCTAGGGACATTCAGGATGCTCTTGCCTCAGCCGACTCCTCTGCTTGAGAGGGGCAGCTGTGGGCACCTCTTCCTCAAAGGCTGGAGCCATGGGCACCACCCAAATGTCCTTGTTCCCCAATTCATGATCAGCCTGGAAAGGCTTGCTTCTCAGTTCAATAAAGAAAACCTTGGAAAGCCAGGTGGGTTCCCTGGGTAGTTGGGTCATTCTGAGGCCACAGGCAAGATTGAAGAAACCCTTATCTTCTTCACTGGGAGATAGCTCATCTGGGAACCAAACAGAAACCCAACCCACTGCCATCAATGGATTGTGACACCCAGCACCCTGTACCGTGTTTCCAAGGGTCAGCAGGTTCTCCTCCCATGGACCTCCGTCCAGCCCCCAGTGCCATCCTCAGGGAGCCGGGCTAGCTCAAGCACACCTTGGTCTTTCATTGCAACTACGAGTGGACACTGGTCCTTGAGCGAAATGATCAGGAGGAGCACAATCATTTCCCAAGCCTCTAAGGCAGTAGAACCCCCTGTGTTTCTCAGAGAAAATAGTATTCAGAGCCCCCAGTATCTAAAACAGACCGGAGCAGGGCATTCTTTCCCACACCTGGCAGATGGAGAAGAACGAGGCATCGGGATTGGAGGAAGGCTTATATACAACCTGTGGTATGCAGGTGACCCAACCTTGCTTATTGAAAGCGATCAGGACTTGTTGATGACGATCAAGGATTGCAGCCTTCAGTAGGGATCACAGCTCAGTACAAAGACGACAAAAATCCTCACAGCTGGACCAGTGGGTGACATCATGAAGAACGGAGAAAAGACTGCGCTTGGATCCACACTCAGTGCTCATGGGAGAAGCAGTAAAGGGATCAAAGAACGCATTACCTTGGCTAAATCTGTTACCCAAGATCTCTTTAAAGAATTGAAAAGGGGCTGGGCCCCGGTGGTGTAGTGGTTGGATGCAGGACTGCGGCCCACTGGCTTGGCAGTTCAAATCCAGCAGCAGCTCTCCAGGAGCAAGGCTGGGCTTCCTACTCCCACCAGAGGGCAGTGATGCCCCCCCCAAAATAAAGCATCGAAAAGGAGGCTGTCACTTTGAGGACTAAGGTGCACCTGACCCAAGCTATATTTTTTTTCAGTCACCTCATATGCATATGAAAGTTAAATATTGAATAAGGAAGACCAGAGAATTCATGCATTTGCGTTATGGTGTGGGAGAAGACCACTGAAAGTACCCCGGACTGCCAAAAGAACAGATCCGTCTTGGAAGAAGTACGGCTAAGCATGCTCCTTAGATGCAAGAATAACAAGACTTCATGTCCTGTCCTTTAGACATCAGCGGGAGAGATCAACCCCTGGAAAAGGACAGAATGCTTGGTCAAGAAGAGGGGCAGTCAAAAAGAAGTCGACGGTCAAGGAAATGCATTGACATCGTGGCCACAACAAGGGACACACACCCAACAGCTGTGAGAGAGGCACCAGACCTCGCGGTGTTTGGTTCCTAGTGCTGCGCGTGGCGTGGCTGAGTTGGCACCACCTGGCTGGCCTCCCACAACAACAATGAAGACAACAGAGGGAGTCCTTACCCTTTCTGTATTCCACTCTAAAATGTGCCTGCATGGACAGCGTCACTGGAATCCATGTGCTAGATTGCAAGGGCAGTCACTTGTTCTAACTGCAAATGCACATCCCAGGGGCGATAAGCTAATACTTACTAAAAGGGAAAAGCATCATCGTATACCAGAGGCTTATCCTGTGAATCCTCACTAGGCTCATCTCCAGTCATCGTCAGAGGCAGCCACCACGGCGGGTGTTAGCGAAGCTTTCTGTTGGTCAAATGAGTGGTGATCAAGATGACAGCATTGTCAGCGGTCCTGTTGAGACCTTCTGTACTCTGGTAGGCATTGGATGCCAGAACCTTCTTACCTGTACCCATTCCTTAGCAAGCTCTTATAGACACTGACTCAGAGAGCACGTGTTAGCTTGGTTCCCATAGACAGTGAGCAGAAATCTACCCTGGATATGCATATGAGTGTATTTGTTTCAAATAAACCTTCTGTGAGAAGGTCCAGTCAGAACACCAAGAAGGTTACAGGATAGGGTGTACAATTGTTTTCCTCCCTGCTTGATGATACATGTGTGTTACATAAGGCAGACTTTAGGCAGGATTTGTTCTCATACTTTGTGTGTGTGGGTCGCATTGCTGCCCTGGTAGGAGTAGGAAGCCCAGCCTTGTTCCTGGAGAGCTGCTGCTGGATTTGAACCACCAACCCTGTGAGCCACAGTCCCGAACACAACCACTACGCCACCGGGACTCGGCCCTTGATCTCATACTTTGTTGTAACCTGATAACAAGCTTAGGAAGAGAAAGAACCACCACTCTTACCTACCTAAGACTGGATCCAAATTCTCTGGAATCCAAAACTTATATGATTTTGAGGATCTTCTTTGAGAAAGAAAAATGAAAATGACAAGTATAAAATTAACTACAAAGATGACTAGTTAGATGAAATGATAAAAGAATAATAAATCTCCAAGTTAAAAGATGCCCCAAATTGGTAGTGTGCCATGTTTCTGCTGATTAATTATTGATATTATTCAACAGTTTTTCTTACCATTCTTGCTACATGATCTTTACATTTTTTAAAATTATGAATTAAGTCAAGGTTTACAGAGCTTCATATTCTTTGAGAAGCTTTTCGTGTGACAACTATTGTTATATTTTCTATGGAGAGAACAAATGAGAATTCTGCCCTTCCTCTAACTCAATTGATCAAAATGTTTTGTATTATTAATTTTTTAAGTCATCAAATATGCAGCCTAACATATACTAGCCATGGCAGCTCCATGTATTTGTGTCCAACAAACAGGAATTGTGGTAAATCCTATTTTACACAACCTCTTTAAAAAAGGAATAGAGGGATGGATGGTTATAAATGCACATACTGCATACAGAGCATATTATATTTTTGTTGTTTTTTTTGGCATCACTGCCTCTAGTGGTCATGGGCGCTACCCAATGCTGCTCCTGAGAGCCCCCCCTAGATTTGAACTCCCAAGTCCACAGGCCTCAGTCCCCCGCACTCAACCACTTATGCCACCAGGGCTCCGCCCCAGAGCATCTTCTTAACAGGCTAGAATTTCTTTCCTAAGTGTCGATAAGAACTGAATCTCTGCTTGTCATTTTCTATGTCTTGATTGGAAGATTTCCCACCAACCGGCTTTGTATAGTTAAAGCGTTTCTTCCTCTCCTACATGATGAAAGCAACCAGGGCCAGGGGCCCTCCCACTCGTGGCCCTCCGGCGGCCTGCTGTAGGTTAGAGTAGAACTTCCCCCAGGGTTTCTGGGGCTGTAAATCTTTATGGAGTCGAAAGACTCATCTTTCCCCCGCAGAGCTGCTGGCAGGTTCAAACTGCTGACCTTGTGGTTAGCAACCCAGGGCTCAGGAATCCTTCCAGGGCTATAGACAGGTTCATAATCCAGTAGACATTCTAGTCCTCCATCTCCCACCCACGCCACTGGGTAAGTTTCCGTCATGAGTGGTGGGCAGATTTCTACACCAGGTCAGCTAGGAATAAATTAACCATATCCGTTGTCCCACTTAATTCAAACTAGATGGATCACTGATTGAACTTCCCCTTAGCCAGCTAGCAAAAGCCTCTCCAGCAAAGTCTGCTTTAAGGAGCATTTGATTGAGAGGCTGTTCTCATAGAGTGAAAAGACAGAGTGCCTTTCTGATTGTGGTTCAAATATCTGACCTTTACAGCATTTGTAAAAATAGCTACTACATGAACAGATTGCTACAGTTCTTTCCAGGACCTTGGGAGAGAAATTCCAATCAAGTCCACAGCTATGGAGTCAATGCCGACCCTGTTGCTGTTGTTGCTGTTAGGCCCTTGAGTCCGTTCCAATTCCTCTCCACCCTATGTACAATAGGACAAAACAATGCCTGGCCCTGAGCCATCCTCCTAGAAATGCCTATGTGTTTGCCCTTTGACGAAGTCACCATGTCAGCCCATCTTGTCAAACATCTTCCTCTTTTTCACTACCCCTCTACTTCTCCAAGCAGGGACTGGTCTTGCCTGGAGGCCTTATGAAGGATTTCTGAGGCTTTTAAATAGTTATAAGAGCAGACAGCCTCGTTGTGCTTCCTTGAAGTCACTGGTGGGTTTGAACCACTGGCCTTGTGGTTAATAGTCTGACACTTAACCAACAGTGCCTCACACTCCTATGCTCTAGAACAGATGGTATGCAAATGACACTTCTGATACTCTATCTTCCTTGCTTACATGTCACTTTGCCTCTGCGCCGAATCCTTACTACTGAGGGTCGTCAATACTTAGCTAACTGACACAGTGAAATTGGCTTAGGTGGATTAGAAACCTGAAAAGGGGGAGGGGGAAGCATTTGAAGTCTAGCCCCTACAAACTAGAGGCTTATAACCATTAGCAGAACATATAAAGTAACTGCCAATAAATGTTGCAGAATCACAAGGCCGTCAGTTCAATTTGACAGCAGCAGTGAAGCGAAAACTACAGCAAAGAGTTGGGACTCAAGAGTGGTGACTAGATTGATCACCACAGAAGGCTTCTGGGGAATGATGAGGCTTGAGAAAACTGTAGGACCTGGAACAGAGGTATAAAGCAGAAACATTTTGGAATGGTATAAAATTTTTAAAAACCAAATGGAACGTGTATTG
The DNA here is from genome assembly GCA_004026705.1 of Nesogale talazaci. Classification (NCBI taxonomy): domain Eukaryota; kingdom Metazoa; phylum Chordata; class Mammalia; order Afrosoricida; family Tenrecidae; genus Nesogale; species Nesogale talazaci. The sequence goes on along the minus strand of PVJH01018593.1, from coordinate 31,541 downwards.
ATACTCTTCATTGTAGTAAGTGTGATACACTCTTAATTATGATGGAAATAGTCCATTATTCAAAGTGATGATTGTGACATGAAAATGAAATCATTAATGTGATTTTAAAATGGCATAAACGGTCTAAATACATGGAATAACCTTAATTTGTGTACAGGGAACAGCCTACAGTCGACTGGAACAGAATATTTGTGAAAGAGAGTAGGAAAAATGACATCAAAATTACCCGAAAGGAAAGAACCAAGTATGAAGAGCCAGGTAAGGGACCTGGTCTTTTATTTCAATGTGTTTTCTTGATCAGGGTGCAGAGAAAAGAAATCTAAGCAAAGTATGACTGTACCCTGCTAAGCCACTTAAAAGTGGTACTGTATTTTAAGTACACATCTACCATTTATCTTTGAGGATTTGGAAACATTCATTCTGCGTCAGAAAGGACATTTCAGAATATTTTTAAAAATATAAACCATACAGGATCTTTGATAACCACAATGCAATTAAATTAGAAATGTGTTTTTAAAATTCTGTAAAATCCCCAAATCATTTGAAATTAAGAAACACATTATTAAATTATCCATAGTCAAATTTTAAAATATTGGAGCATTGTATATATTGAATTAAAAGATAATAAAACTATATATGTGTGTATACATAATTTTGTTTTTATTATTTTAATGCAACACTCATGTGTCATACTATGGTGACTCCCATTCTGCAATGACAATCTTGGAAACGATGCCATTGGTACTTCAAATACCAGCAGGGTTATCCATGATGAACAGGCTTCAGCAGAACTGCCAGACAACAAAGAAGGAATGGGATGTCAAATTCTGAGGGATTAGTAACTGAAAGTCTTATGAAGAGAAGTGGAATACTGTCTGCTACACTTCCAGAAGTTAGTTCCCCAGGTAGAAGGGCATTCAAAGTACAACTGGGGAAGTGCTACCTCCTCAAAGTAGAGTTGACTGCAACGATTTGGATGAAGTAAAGCGTTATGGACCTTCACTTGCTTAGGGGACATTATGCAAGAAGAAAAGGAACCACTTCAAACATCCACTAAATACTGGAATGTGGAATGGACAGTGAAATGTACAAAATATGAATCTGGGAAAATTGAAAGTCATCAAAAGTGAAGTGAAATGAAATGCATTAAGATGAAAATCTTAAGCATTGGTAAAATTAAATGGACTTGTCTTGGCCATTTTGAGTCAGATACTCATATAGTTCAAGAATGCAAATTCCTGGGCTGAGCCCTGGTGGCATAAGTGGTTGAGTGCGGGATTGAGGCCCGTGGGTTTGGCAGTTCAAATCCAGCGGTGGCTCTCAGGAGCAGCACTGGGTAGCTCCCATGACCACCAGAGGGCAGTGATGCCCAAAAACCAAACAAACAAAAAAGAATGCAAATTCCAGAGGAATGGCTTCCCATTCATTGTCAAAAGAGCATCAAAGGATCTATCTTGAACAACAATGTGTCTGGGATGAGAGAGATATGTATACACCTAAAGGAGTTCAGTTAATACAGCTATTATTTGAATTTACCCATCAACCACTAAAGCTGGTGATAAAGAAATTTATGAATTCTACCAACTTCTGTAGTCTGAAATTGATCAAACATGCTTTCAAGATGCATTGATACTTATTGGCAATTGGCATGCAAAAATTGAAAGCAAAGAAGAAAGGACAATAGTTAGAAAATATGACCTTGACAATAGTAACAAAACTGGAGATTCAAAGTAGACATGTGCAAGATCAATGAATTAATTGCAAATATCTTTTCAACAAGTAAATGCACGGACTTCACCACATGGAATATAAAGGTCTGCAGAGGGGTACCTCCCCACTCCACCCCCCCAAAAAAACAACAGATAAAGCTCCACTGGGCAGCACTTTCATAGTACACATCCTTCCTGCTAGGCAAGCACAGAGCAACTCGCTGAGTTAGTGCACTCAGTGGCATTGCCTGGGAAGGTGCTCTCTGGTCACTTTGAGTGTTTTCTTGAAAGAAGTTTCACTCAAACCTTACTTTTTTGTGATGACCAATTTAAGAGAGCAGTGTGCAGCTGTGAAATTTTGTTTCCTGCTCAGGAAAAATGTCACAGAAACTGTTCAGATATTGAACACAGCTTCTAAGGACGGTGTTATGGGGAACACTCAAGTGTGTGAGTGGTTTTCCCATTTCAAAAAAGGTGAACTGTCTATTGATGACAAACCTCATTGTGGATGTCCATCAACTCCCCAAATGGATGAAGATGTCGACTTGTAGTGTATATGGAGTTCATTATACCACGTCAGACTGCTAATCAAGCTTTCTGAAAAGTGTGGGACAGGGTCGGCCAAAAAAAGGCCTGATCTGTGACAGAGGGGATTGGTTTTGCAGCACAAAATGCATCTGCTCATATAGCCATCTCAGGGTATCAGTTTTTGGCAAACAAAACAAACAAACAAACAAACAAAAAACAGCATGCTTCTCTTGCCCATGGTCCTGAATCACCTGATCTCACTGTGTGCGACTTCTTTTTGTTTCTAAAAATGAAAAGGGACATAAAAGGACAGAGATTTGGGGACACAGAGGCGTGAAGAAAAAAGCTAGGAAAGTGCTATCAGCCATCCAAACAGAGGGGTTTGAAAAATGTTTCCAAGAATGGACTAGCAGTTTTGACAAAATATTAAGTGTAACAGAGAATACTTTGAAGCTAACAAGGTTCTTTTGTTTTAAAAAAATTAAATGCAGAGCTTTGGGGGAAAATCCATTTTGGTGGTGGTGGGGGTCCTCTGTGTGTATCTGTATCAAATTGTCTATACCTGCAGGAAGAAATGATGGAGAAGTTCGGTATCACCAGCCAAAGACAAGGCCAGGAGCTAAACGCAGAACAGCTCACCAATTGTTCATTTGCAAGTTCAGGTTGAAGTTGAATAAAACTAAAACAAACCCATAAAAACCCAACAACAACCTTAAATAAATCCCACCCGAACTTAGAGAACAACGGAAGAACAGATTTGACCAATGAACACTAATGCTTTGAGCACCTGATGATTTGTGCAATGTCATCAAGAACATCATAGGTGAAAATGCAAAGATTATTTAACAGAGAGGAAAGAAAGAAAAAACTAAGGTGGGTATCAGAAGAGACTCAGAACTTGACCGTATAAAGCTAGAGAATGCAGAGTAACTGTAGCAAATGGAGGAAAGGAGAAGCCAAAGAGTTGAACAGAACAATTAAAGGAAAACTTAAGAAGAAAAAGTAAAGGCTGAGCCCCAGTGGCATAGTGGTTGAGTGTGGGACTGCGGCCCACTGGCTCGGCAGTTCAAATCCAGCAGCAGCTCTCCAGAAGCAAGGCTGGGCCTCCCACTCCCACCACAGGGCAGTGATGGCCCCCCAAATTTTTTTTTTAATTAAAAAAAGAAAAAGTAAATTATAATAGTGAAGTGTGCAAAGACCTTGATAGAGAAAGCCAAAAAAGAAGACTATCTTGAGCTAACAGAATGGAAAGAGGACTGAGCCCCGGTGGCGCAGTGGTTGTGTGCGGGACTGCAGCCCACAGGGTTGGCAGTTAAAATCCAGCAGCAGCTCTCCAGGAGCAAGGCTGAGCCTCCTACTGCCACCAGGGGGCAGTGATGCCCACAAACAAACATAAAAGAATGCAAGGAAAAAATAAATCAAGTCTCTTTTCAATTTTGAGGAGCCAGGATGTCACTTTTGGGACTAAGATGTGCTTGGCCTGAGCCAGAGTATTTTAGTCATCTCACATGCATAGGAAAGTTGAGCATTGAGTAAGAAAGACCAGAGAAGAATGTCGGTGTTGGTGAAGAACACTGGCAGTGCCAAGGGCTCCCGGAAGGACACACAAGTTCATCTTGGTAAAAGGACAGCCAGGGGCTGAGCCCCGGTGGCGTAGTGGTTGTGCGCAGGACTGCAGCCCACTGGGACAGAGGTTCAATTCCAGCAGTGGGGCTGGGCCTCCTACTCCCACCACCGGAGAGCAGTGATGCCCCCCCCCCAACCAAAAAAAAAAAAAAAAGGACAGCCAGACTTTTCCTAGAACTGGGGGTAAGGAGACTCTATCTCATGTTCCTCAGACATGTTATAAGAAGAGCTCTGTCCTAGACTAAGGACATCATCCTTGACAGAGTAGAAAGTTGTGGGGAAGGGAACAATGATCAAGGAGATGGAGTACAGTGGCTATAACAATGGGCTCAAGCATATAAGGCACACTGGGAAGATGATGAGGGACCGGGCCGTGTTTAATTCTGCTGTACATAGGAGGCTCCTGAGCCATAACTAGCTTGATGTCGCCTAACAGCACCAACAAGCATATGCCTTAAACAATGGAGAATAAAAGAGAGGGAATTATGCCTCAAGTAAGATGAAGGGAGGAATTGATAAAGGTAAGAGGAGAAATCAATGAAGTAAAATACAGACAGTAAAGGAAACTCATAAACCTAAAAATTCATCCTCCAAAAAATCAATAAAATAAATGACACATAAACAAGTATCAAAGATGAAAGAGATAGTATAAAACTTAAAAGGAAAAGATGAAACACTTTGAGCAATGCTGGTGGCATAGTAGTTAGAGACTGAATTGCTAATTTGCAAGGTCAACAGTTCAAAAACCACCAGCTGTTTCTGGTGAGAAAGATGAAGCTTTCTACTTCCATAAAAGATTACAATCTAGGGCTGAGCCCCGGTGGCGTAGTGGTTGTGTGCGGGACTGAGGCCCACTGGGTTGATGGCTCAAATCCAGCATCAGGAGCAAGGCTGGGCTTCCTACTCCCACCACCAGAGGGCAGTGATGCAAAAAAAAGATTACAATTTCGAAAACCCGCAAGGGCAGTTCTCCCCTGTCCTGTGGGGCCACTAGGAGTCAGAGTGGTTTTTATAGCCGCAAATGAGTGATGAGTCACTTTATGTCAAAACACTTGACAACCTTGCCGAAATGGACAATTCCTTAAAAACATAAGTAATGAAGAGACACGCAATTTGAAATAGAACATCTGAATGCTTATGTATTTATTAAAGAAATGTCCTCCATAATTAAAAACCTTTCCCAAAGAAAGCAGACTAAATGGCTTTAATAAATAAATCTTATCAAGCATTAGGGACGAAATCACACCAATTTAAAATTAATTTTTCAGAAAGTAGAGCATAGGAAGCATTCCCCAACTCATTTTATGAGATAACTATTACTCTGATATCAAAACAAGCCAAAGATGTTCAAAGAAAAGACAGCTATGGATGAATATCCCTAAAGTTGAAAAAAACACTTAGCAAATTACCAACAAATAGAATCCAGAAATATATTAAAATGGTAATACAGCGTTACTAAATGAGTTTATGCCAGGAATACAAACTTTATTTAACATTTGAAAATTGATCAATTTCATTTACCACATTAACAGAGTAAAGGGAAAAAATAATATGGTCAGTCAAAGCATTTGACAAAATTCAACCTTGAGCCATGATTTAAAAAAAAAAAAAACTCGGCAAATGAGAAATAATGGAAAACTACTTCAAAGGGCATCTGAACTAACATCATTTTTAAGGTTGAAGGCTCAATATGTTCCAACGGAGATTGAGATCAGGGCAAGAATGTTTGCTCTCTCCACTGCTCTTCAACATTGAACTTGAGGTTCAATGCATGGAGGTGAGGGAAGGTCATACAGATTGAGCAAACACAGCTAAACTGTTTCTCTTCTCTGAAAACATAATCGTATGTCTAGAACATCTTAACAAATCAGCAAAGTGATACTGCATTAACAAGACTTTAGAAAGATGTGACATTCAACATTTTTTTTTAAAAAACTCACTGCCATTAAGTCGATTCAATTTACAGCAGCCATATAGGCTGTAGCACACAAAGTCAACATATAAAGTCAATTATATTTGTGTATCCTAGCAGGAAACAAGCCAAATGTAAAACTGTCATTTAATACAGCATCAAAAGGCATAAAATATTTACAAATGAATTTAACCAAGTATGTACAGGATCTGTACACTGGACAGTATGGAATACTATTAAAATAAATTAAATAAAGTCCAAAGAAGTGGAGTGGTATACCATGTCCATGAATTAGAAGACTCCATATATTGAAGATGTCCATTATGTTCACATTGATGCATGGATTCAATACCATCTCAACCCCAGCCCCATTCTTAGGCTTCTTTGTTTTTGTCTCTCTTTTTGGCAATAGTTGCCTTGTTGGAACTAAAATATATGCAAAATATATGAAAATGCAAAGAATCTGTTAATCCAAACTATGTCGAAAAAGAAGCAAAAAGCTAGAGATGGACTTAAAGTACCTGAATACAAGACAGCCAATGTTAATTAAGATGTCTCTGGCTTTTCCTGCTATGATAACAGAATGGTGTAGACACAACAGAGAGCAACCATATGGTCACAAAGCCTAACATATTTACTACCCAGCCTGTTATTGAAAAAGTTTGACAGCCCTATGATAGTTGTAGGTAAGAGACACTCCTATGTATTGAACACAATCTAGCGGATAAGCGGATAAAGGAAAGGATTTAGAAATAATATCTGATGCCTGCTAATTTATTTTAAAATTTAAATTGTTGGTGAATTATGGCACTTATATTTAAATAATATATTACTTGCAATATTCCTCACAATAGCTCACCATGGCATGGTTGATAACTGCTCCTATTAGAATTAAATTTGTACAACAATGTACAATATGTAAAGGCAGTATAGTACAATTAGATCTGTTAGATAAGTGAAGAGGCTAACTGTCAAATTGCATCTACTAGATGAGCCTGGTATAACAGAGGACTGGTTGGAAGAAGCAGACCCATGAAACAGTGGGGAAAATAGGTACATACTGGGGTTACATTGAAAATAGATGGTAAAGGCAAAAATACTTATTTTTTCTTTTTGAGAATTCTGCTTCTGGGATACTAGAGGTCACTGTCTTGGTCATGATGGGGAAATGTGAAGAAATGTTTAGGAATTGGGAGTAAAAATGAAATGAGCTCAATTTGCAATGTCTTACAGCAGGGCTTTTCAAATTAATGAATTTAGAAATTGCCTCATTCTTTTGTACAAATGGAGACTCGGATTCAGCAACACTGGAACAGGGCCCAAGATTTCGTATTTCCAACATGCTCCCAGATGATTTCTGACACCTCGAGTTCAGGAACTACACATTGAGTGACAATATGTTCACAGTGATTCGTGGAAATCCAAGAGCAGATGGTTCTGAAAGATGCGGGAAGGGGCCTGACAAACCAAATCAAGGCAAACCCACTGCCATCGAGTTGATTTCAACTCAAAATTACCCTACAGGATAGAGTAGAATTTCCCCCCTTGGGATTACCAAGACTGCAAATCTTCCCCACCCCCTAAGGACTACGTTAAATGGCTTTATTTGCAGAGCGGGGTTATTAGTTCAATAAGCCAAAGCCCAGGTTGTCTTCAAACTCCTCCAGGTCTGTCTGCCCTGACGCTGGGGCTGAGCCCAGGGTGTCCACAGCGCCACCCGCAGGCACACTGGTGAGCTTGCCAATCCCCTGGGCAATGGCATCTTCAGTGTTTTTACCATCATTTTATTGAGTCGGTCATCGGCCTCCTTGCCCATGATGTTCAGGATTTTCTTGATGCCCTCGGTTACAAGAGACAGTTCTTGGATTGTCTCGCCAAGGCTTCCCTAGCTCACACTCGTCTGTTGGCCCAGGCTAGTTCTTCCCTGGCATCATGCAGGTGAAAATTGGGCCCTGGAGACACTCTCTCTAGGGGCAAAAGTTGTTCTTAGGTACAATTTCTCCTGGGTGTTGGCAGCCACATTAGAAAAACTAGAAGCAGGCGAGGCCAGAGAACCCTGGCACTTCTCCCAAGCCCAAGAACATCCCCTCCGTTCCCATGGTTTGGTGATTCAGCACGTTTTTTCTGTGACCCAGAAAGTTTCCCTATTGCCCAAGTGAGGGTAAGTCACTTGTATCATCTTCCTGACTAATTCTGCAGAAACCTTTACAGAGGACGCTCTGTGCCCTGTTGAGGGGCCGCTTCCTGAGGAGCCCTGCAGGTTACACCAGGTCAGAATCAGCGGGGGGCCAAGCACCAGGAGCCCCAGCATCAGTCATAATGAGCATGAGAGGTGTCACAGAGCAGCAGTGTCCCTAATCAACATGCTCAAGGCCACAGCCGAAAAGAACCCACACAAGTCTCATCTGGGGCTCACTGGGGCTCCACTGGCAGATTGGAAGGGCCCTGGGGGCAGAACTTAATTTGCATAACTGTTTGCAATGCGCAATTTCCTTTTGACTCATTTAGGAGAAATTAAATTTATTTTGGAATTCTCAAAGTGATTCCATCTTGACTTCTGCTCTCTTAGCCCCCTGTTATCAGTACCGCTCCCCTAAACCAAATACCAGCCCCATCTCCAGTTCCCCAGGAGCCTCACGGGGCCGAGAGGATCCAGCCCTGCGCAGGCCTACAGGACTCAGCGTGGATGAATTAACTCCAGAACTGCCGAGAGATATCGTTTAAGACACCCAAGTAAAAGGGGCTTACACTGCAGTTCGATAAAAATGCAAATGCTGTTGGAATTGCCCACTCTCTTGCCCATCTCACATACACATGTGTACTCACACACATGTGCACTCATGCCCACATGTGCACACATGAACATATATGCATACACTCTCGTACACACACACACACGCACACACACACACACACACACACACAAGCCAAGCCTTGCCTGGCTGCAAGAAGCCCAGGATCCATCCCCCCCACCACCCCTGCTTTTGCAGACAGAAATGCTGGCATTCGTAAGCTGTCACTCTGAAGAAGACAGCAGCTGTGTTATTCTATGATTTATAGAACAGATTTGCATTTCCTTGCCTTTGAAGCTTGCCTATAATCTGCCACATAAATATTTGAAAGACAGGATGGTGGAAACAGACCTTAGCAGCTTAATCGAACACTTGGCAGGTAGGAGACTTGGGCTGCGGCTCATTTCAAACGCCCTCGTGACCCGGGGCCTCTGGGTGTGTGTATACAAAATGGAAATTCAATGCTTAAACTCAGTCCTACAGACAGAACCCCACTTGAAGGAAAATCTAAAAGAATGCCCATCCATCGGAAGGCAGGTTTCTTTTCCTGTCTGGTCGCCTGGGCCTGAACCTCTGCTCAGGCAGTGGACACAGGGTGTGAGAGTGTCTTGGCCAGTCCAGGAGCTGTGTCCTGCTTTGCAGCAGTCCTGAGGCAGCTTCTCCAGGGAGGGCAGCCAGATCTGCTCCAAAGCTAAGCTGACCTCTTAAACTCTCAGTGGGGAAGCAGGGAGGTTTCTGGCCTGTTCCTGCCTTTCTCTCCAAAGCAGGGGTCCTGGTGGCAGAGTGGGCTAGCACGTTAGGCTACTCACTGCAAGGTCAGCATTTAAATGCACTAGCAGCTCGTTGAGAGAATAATAAGACTTTGTACTCCCATCAAGAGTCGTAAACCCACAGCTCTGCCCTGTCCTATAGGGTCATGATGAGTCAGAATCAACGAGACAGTGGTGCGTCTGGCTTTTAACCCCAATGGAACAATCGCCAGGAATGCGACAGAGAATGCAGTCTGGAGCTGCGATGGATTCGTGCGAGATGGCTGTGGTCCTAGAGCGCTCTTGGATGCTCCGAGTCTTATAATAAATAGGAGGGAGCTTCACAAAGTTGGTTTAAACAGTGCCATTCTACGTTTCCATGAACTTTTGAACAATAATCTAAGTAAGTGTGCTTCGAAGCCTGTGGAAGTGCAAACAGTTAACAGGAAATGGTTAACCAAAAAGGCTGGAGTTCAGAGTCCTCTTGAGGGAACTCTGAAGAAAGGCCTGGCGATCTACACTCCCAAACATTGAGCACCTTAAAAGTATCTGGAGCACAGTTCTCCTCTGACGCACGCAGGGTGGCTCTGAGTCAGAATCCACCCCCGGGGTGGATTTACGTTTGTTTAAACCTCATTGAGACACATGTAAATAGGGCAACTGCTGAAAAGAAGTACATATACATATGTGCGTATATATTTATATATACTAGCTTCTATTGTGTAGTATGGATTATATTTTTAATTTATTATGTAATACCTATATTTTTACTTATGCATATTTCTTTTATGGCATGCTATGTCTCTATTATATAATGTTTTAAAGAGTATGTGCATATTAATTTAGTATACATAATATACAAACATATATGCGTGTGTGCTCATTTTCAGGAATGGCCTTATTAATATAAAGGAGTAAATCTAAAATGGGAAACTAACACTAATCTAATTCAACGAGTAGCTATTGATCACCTATATGTTTGAGAAGGAGAGACAGTGAGAAAGGTGACCTTTACCCCCTCGGCAAACCAAATCGGTCTCTCATGGTGTAGGGCCCCAAGCAGATGGGGTGAGGGTGAGGGGAGGGTGAGCAGGCTATAAGAGCAGGTGCTCTGAGCTAAGGGGTCGTCTCTGAAACACAGAGGACAGACTGAAGACATGTGACTCCGGTCTGCCCCCCTCAGTTCCATGTGTCCCTGGGCCAACAGCTCCACCTCTCTGAGCCTCAGCTTTCTCACCTAAAGAATGAAACAATTGACCCTTAATGATCTGCCAGTGCCCTTCAGACTAACATGTTAGAGCTATGTGGTGGCCTCTTCTCCTCCCACCTCCAGACCAGCAGGACCACCAGGAGTTCATGGAGACTAGGAAACTCAGAAGCCCACTGTGTCTTCAGCCAATGTCCCTGGTGACAGCAGAACTTGAGACAGGGAGCAAAGGGAGACTTCAAATGGACGACCAGAGGCAGATGTGGAGCCCCGAAGAGGAGAGCCATCCAGAAAGAGAAAGGAGTCTCCCCCACTCAGCCATTCAGTTCCAAGTCCACGAGAAGCCTCGCCCCTGGATCTAGGCCAATGACTTCTACTGCAGCCAGACACCCTGGAGGCTAGCACACACCTGGGGCAGCTTTTCAACCCCTCCTGCCATGGGCTTGCTAATAGACTAAGGACCCTCCTTGCACACTGCCAAGCAGACATCAAGAGACAACAGTCAAGGAAGGTCAAGTGCAGACTCAGGGCTGTAGAAACATGCCCAGGGCCTTCAGAAGAACTGCAGAAAGAGAAAGGCAGGGTTGGCATCCTAGAGCAGTAATGGAGGCACAGAGAGGATTCTGATGCGAACATCCAGGAATCTGAGCATCCCAGGGAGACAAGAAGGAGACTGAGGAGCATGGCTGCATCCTGGAAGAGGAAGCCCCACGAAGGGAGGCTGATGGCTTGCTGACAGCACCAGGTGGGCCTCCGTGCCTTGGCCTGGCAAAGCTGTGAAGGCCCGACAGGAATGTGTTGGGAGGGAGAAGGGGTTTCACTGTACATAAGGGGAGGGGAGAAGGAGAGCTATGAGTCCCTGAAAGGGGATGAAAAGCTGTGGGGATTGTTGGTAATCTAATTGTGCAACCCCGAGAAGGTATGTTGAAATCATAATTCCTGATACCTACGCATTTACCATAAATAAGGACTTTGCAGATGCTATCAGTTGAAATGAGATCATAATGGAGTAAGCTTGGCTCCAACCTCATCTAAGCGTCATCCCTATTCAAAGGAATACACGTGGAGAGGCACATGGAGAAAGGACAGCTGCCTAAAGGTGCATCTACCTGTGAAGGAATTCCTGGGGCTACCCGAAGCTGGGAGGTATTGTTTTAAAAACACCTTCCACTAGAGTTTCTGCTGACAACTAGAATTCAGGCACCTAGCATCCAGAATTGAGAGACAATAAATGTCTTTTCTGATAAGCGGCTCACTCCATCAATCAATTCCCATGCACACCCAGAAACTAGGCTGCCAAAAGGTGGCAGAGAGGACTACTGCAAGAAGCCAGGATATCAGGCCCTGTATCCTCAGATCCTGATGCTATTGCACAACTGTAGCATTGCCCCACTTCCTGATGACCTAGGAGCTGCTGAGACCACCCGACCAAGCTAGGGGCCAAAGAAAACATGGGAGCAAGGCTTATCAACATACTTTAAAAAAGCAGTTCCCAGAGACATGAGGATTGGTTTCACCTGGAGCAACACACGAAGGAGCAGCATCAGGAAAGGAGGAGGTAGAACGTGTTGTTCATTGTCTCCATAAACAACGGCCTCTTTTACAATGAAACCAGAAAAACTAGGTGGTGCCCGGCTACCATTACTGGACATTTTGATCAAAGATTCCATAGATAAATCTGGATCGAAAAGAGGGAAATGTCAAACAACCTTTGAAATTTTCATGGACTCCAGACTCCCTGGTGCTATGAAGGCTGGATGAACCTCTGAAACTATTGCCCTGAGGTAATCTTTAAAGTTTAAACTAAAAATATTCCCTAGCGACTTCTGAAAATCAAACCAGTTTCACTTAACTGGCTAACAAGAAAAATATGCCCTAAGTATTAAACTCTTCATAAACGATGTCTATGCATAGCATCTGGGGTCTTAATGGCTTGAAGGTAAACAAGCGGCCATCTAGCTGAGAAACAACAAAACCCACATGGAAGAAGCACACCAGCCTGTGTGATCACAATGTGTCGAAGGGATCAAGAACCAGGCATCAAAGAACAAAAAATCATATCATTGTGCATGAGGGGGAGTGCAAAGTGGGGACCCAAAGCCCAGCTGTAGGCAACTGGACCTCCCTTTACAGAAGGGTCGTGGGGAGGGGATGAGCCAGTCAGGGTGCAATGTAGCAACAATGAAACATAAAATGATTTAAAATCGTTTTAAACTACGTCTCTTGGCTCAAACTGACAGCATCCACTTGGAGATTAGATAGGAAATTTAGGGGCAATGAGTGTATGTTCCTGAGGAAAGAACAACTCAGATTGGGGGGGGGGGGCGCGGTTTTGAGAACGGTTATTCTCAAAGAATGTCATCAGAGTCACTGATGGGCATACATAGGCAACGTTGAATATTTTGTTCTGTACATTCTCAACAACAACAAATAAGTACAACGAAAGAAAGCTGTTCCATTGTTGCCTCGCACCTGTCCTCCCGATAGACACAACTCTACTGCATAAACCAGGCAGTGTCCAAAGACATCAGTGACTTCTCAAAACCATAGAGATTCTCCCACTCCTCCCAGAGCTGAGCCCACACCCCAGCGAGTCCATTGCCCTGTGGCCTGTGGGGCTATACCTCTGACTTGGGTGGGGCTGCAAGTCCAGGCAGGGGAGGCTCCAGGAAGCTAGAGTCTGTCCCACTGCTGTTTCCAGCCTGAGGAAAGAGCTGGGCAGGAAGCCAGGAGCAACTTTTGATCAGTCATTAGCAACAGACTTTGCTCTAACCACAAAGTCACCTCATTCCTGCTACAGGGCCTTTGCACTTGCCATTCCCTCTGCCTGAAATACTCTTCGTCCTGATCTTCACCCGCCTTGCTCCCTAACTCCACCCAAAGTCTTCCTGTCTGCCTTCTCTGACCATCCCAGTTGATGTAACCCCTGCTCATTCTTACGTCACCTTGTTTGTTTCTTTTTGAAACATGCAATAATCTAGCACTATCTTGTGTAATGTTTCCATCTTCATGGTCTTTCTCCTCATTGAAATTCTCTAAAAAGTAGGGGTGGGAGTGAGGGTGGAGAGCTGGTTCTTGTCTATCTTGTTCACCGCTGTCCACAGATTCAGTACGGTAAATACTGAGATGTCTATTGAATGAAGGGGGGGGAAATCGTGAAGGAATGCTATGGGCCTGCTTCTCCAAGACTACAGAATGCTTCTCCTCTGCTAACAGATCCCCATCTTCCTCGATGGCTGTGTGTTTCATGGAGTCTTACATCTCTTTGGCCCTGGTGGCAGAAAGGGCAGGTGACATGACTCTGGGTAGAGCTCTTCATTCTGGGTGAATTGGAAGTGTTTAAAAGGTCTGTCCAGGCATGAAAAGAGAGGCAGACACTGCCACTGGTTCTGGGTAGGATGCTCAGAGCACACAGAGGAAGGGTTATCTTCCAGAGGTATGTCCCCAGACCACCTCTGTCTGTCCAACTCCCAACGTAGGGGAAAGTGCCCCTGGGGTTGGAGTAGGGATGGGGGATGTGAGAATCCCACAGGGAGCAGATAGTGGAGATTACTGGGCCGAAAATCTGAAGAAAACCTTGGGAAGGGACTGAATTACCCATCCCCCGGGACTCCCTGCCTCTGGCCCTACCTTGTCATATGGTGCATGATATAGTTCCTTATGAAGAAGGCACTGTCTTTTGTCTCGAGCAGCCAAAAGCCTTGGAAACACGGAGAGTCTCCCTCAGTCCCAGTGGCTGCCCAGGGCCTTTGGCTGGGATGCTGACTTTGATCCGCTAGTCATCATGTCAGATACGTATAAATAAGTGAACTCGTTCCTTTCCTCCTTCATCTGCTCATCCAGCAAGCTCATTCAATAAACATCTCTGCGCACTGAGCACTGTGCTAGAGGAGCGGAAGAGGCCAGGGCCCTGGCCTGAAGGAGTCCCAGCTGCTGTGGGAGCCAAGGACAGGAATGGAGAACTACAGTCCAGAATGGGCAGGATGCAATAAAGAAGCCAGGGCCTGGGAGAAAACGGGTGAGTCCCTGGCCACACCAGCTTCACAAAAGGTCGGGAACTGAGCTGAGCCTTGAAAGCCAGGCTGGAATGACCCAGGAGGACAAGGCAGCGCTGCACCTCTTAGTCATAAAGATGAATGTCCCTTCTTATGTCCCTGAGAAGCAAGAGAGTAAGCAGGAGGGGATGGGACAAATCTGGAAAGAGATATTGGTGGTAACTTCACAGCCACCAGTGGCAGTCCGGTTGGATTGATGCCAACTCCTGGCCACCCCGTGTGCATCAGAGTAGAACTATGTTCCAGAGTATTGCCCATGCCTGTGATGGAGCAGATGCTTGCCAGGCCTTTCTTCTGAGGCACCTCTGAGTGGATTTGAACCTTCAATCCCTCCGTAAGTAGCGGAGTGCTTACCCCGATGTACCACCCACACTAAAATACCAACTTCCCTACCACTGAGTCAATGGCAACCCATAGCAACCGGTGGGGCAGGATGGGACAGCCCCTGTGAGCTTCCAAGACTATAAACGCTCATGGAATTAGATCGCCCCGTCTTTCTCCTGCACAGGGACTGATCGGCTTCAAACCGCTGACCTTTCAGATCGCAGCCCAATGTGTAACCACTACACCACCCAGGCTCCAAATTTTATGAGTGCCACTATGATTGAGGAGCAAATATAAAGTGTGTTATGGATATTTCACCATACCAAAAAAAAAAAAAAAAACCCAACCCAAACCTTCTACAGTTAGGTCAATCCCAATGATGTATGGGACAGAGCAGAACTGCCCCATAGGTTTCCCGAGGATGTCACACTATGATGGAGGCTGAGTACCACGTCTTTCAGCTTCCTCTGTGAATATATTCCACCACAATGGTTTCTCTTAAAGCGATATGGGGGTGAGCAGGACCGCTTTTTAAGCCTCTATGAAAAGTCAGTCACTGTGTTAAGTAATTTGACAAACGTCTTTTTCTCCAGCCCTTACGGTATCTGCATAAGATCGATATGCTATTCCCACTATCTGAAGCACAATGTTGTGGGGACGGTGCAGGGCTGCATGATGCTTTGTCCCATGGGGTGTAAGGTCTTTACCCGTCAGAGCCCACTCCCCGACACCTGACAGCAGCATCCCCATTTGTCACATAGAAATGGAAGCTCTCCTTGGTGGAATAAACATCCACGGTGATGGGACCTCTCAGCATCTGGCCCCACAGGCATCGCTGTTTGGGAAGCGGCACTTGTAGACTGACCAGTAGCCCCAAAACCCTGCCCTGGGAGCAGGGGCCAGAAGATGGAAGAGAGCAGGCAGTAAGGGGAAGGTGTGCTCTGAGAGGGATAGGGCTGAAGTGGTAGGTTGCAGGGACAGTGGGCAGAAAGAGAGAACAGAACTGGCCTGACCACCTCACCCTTTCCGCTTATCCCGCTCCTACAGCTAAGTCTAAGCAACCCTGGTGACATTGTGACTACATGTTAAACTGCAAACCGCAAAGTCAGCAGTTCAAAACCACCGGCTGCTACACAGGAGAGAGAGCAATGAGCTTATTCCACTCCAGTAAAAAGTTACAGTCTTGGAACCCCACAGTGGACAGACAGTTCTTCCCTGTCCTATAGGGTGGTTGAGTCAGAATCGACTCAATGACAGTGAGGATGGCAGTAAGTGTGACACTAAATATGAACCCACACATTTGTGTTCACCCACCTCCCATGAACACAGACAGATGTGAAAAATAACCCAAATCCATCCGTGGTGGCGTCTGGCCTCCCTAAAATGGTGACTAGTCTGGAGCTGTGGGGACTGGGCTTTGAGAAGCCAAGCGGCAGCTTTGAGCAGGCAGAAGAGATGGGTACTGTGGCTCTGAGCAGGCGCAGCTGCAGGGTGCCCCGATCCGGTGACACCCTCTGAGTGCCCACTCTGTTTTTCTAGGAAACAAGGAGTGTATGGGCCACCCATCATCGTAACAACATAACAGCGCCAGCTAATTTCTCCAGGCTGCAGTCTCAGCGGGGAAGGATATAATATTGCAAGCTAGCAGAAGCCAACCAAGTGGTGATACTGTGGTTCTGATTTACATTACATTAAATGTTACTATTTCTGAAGGGAATATCTGTGGAGCACTGGTGTAACCTATAGCAACCAGCTAATAAATTGTAACTTATACTGCCTCGGCTTATTGTAGGGGTGGAGAACAGTAGGGGTAAAAAAGACCCCAAAAAGGCAAATATTGGCCAAAAAAAAAAAAGCCACATTTCTCCCCTCCTCCTATCTTCCTTCTGACAACCACACACATACACACACACACACACACACACACACACACCGCAAGCTGCATCAGCATTCTTTAACAAAATTACCTATGGTGAAGGGGGCAATTAGCAGCCCAAGATGTAGAATTCTTGACCTATATGTTGATCTGGGTGGATGATGCCCCCTTCTCAAACACAGAGGCTGAACTTTAAACGTTTCTGATTGGGGGCCCTGCCCTCTACAAGGATGCCGGCCCCCGCCTCGTGTCACAGCCTCTGTGGAGGGTGGCAGTCCCGGGCATTCCGCTGACGCATGGAACTGGGCCACGGCGCTCACCTTTTCCTCTGCTGTCTACAAATAGCTCAGGCCTAATTGCCCCATCCTTCAAATTCACAGCAGGCGGGCGACTCTGCTCTTTGCTGCGCTGAGCCCACTCTTTGGCCTGCGCTCCAATAAATTCCTCCCATCCATTAGCTCCCAGTCTCTGAATCCTGCAGCCTGATACACCTTTAACCAGGCTCTTTAATACTTGGCCACTGGGTCCGTATTGATAGAGAATTATTCATGGGGCATTGTGGCCTTCGGACAGCAGGTGCATCTGTCCTCCTGATGGACGGGACACATGCACCGTACACAGGATTGAACTTCATGAATGTGTCCCCCACCGTCTCCTGAAGTGTGAAATGCCTGTCATTGGGCACCTGGGGGAGTGACCATCAGGCCGCCCCCCAATCAGGGTATCTTCCTCCGTCATCTTAGCAGACGAGAAGCCGGGCTCAGACTAGAGCCTCCCTGCCTCCTTTCCTAGGTGCGTGCCAGAGTGGTGAGAGGAGCATAAGACGTACCATCAGCCGCCCAGGACAAGCAGCACTGCTGACGGAGTGTCCCTTGGGATCTAATTGACTTCCGGGGTCTTCGTGTGCAATGGGAGCACAGAGGGGACACGGTGACATCGGGTTGCCCTTCTTCGCCCATGTACCCCTGGGCACGGTCCCTTGGTGGCTAGTGGAAACCAAAGCTGTGACGATGATGCTGAGGGGGTGAAGCTGCTCCAGACAGAGCCGCACTAGCAGGAAGGGCCAGTCGGTGTTTAAAAAAAGAAGCTTAAGAATCAGCCCCGTGGGAACCCCGTGGATTCGAGAGGGGGTCCTATGTGGAAGGAAGCACAGAGAGGGCCTTCAGAGCACCTGTTAAGGAGGCATTTGTCAGTCGGTGGCAGAAAACTCAACTCACAGTGCTTTCAGCCAGGCAGGGCTGTCTTTTGTCAAACCCCCTTGGTCCAAGGAGCTCAGTCTACACTGCGAACCTCCAACGAGCTGCAGAAGAAAGATCCGCCAGTAAAACCCCAAGGAAGCGCGGTTCTGCTCACGGAACCACCAGGCATCAGAAGGAACATCACAGTGACATTTGTGGTGGTCGTTGTCCTTGTTTTCAGTAAGTATATTTTCCCAGGCTTGGCTTCCCCTCCTTGGAGACGTTCTTCTGGATGTATTCTTGGGTCCCACTGTTCTCCACACCACAGCTGCTCTGTGTTGATTGTCAGCTTTGGGGGTTCACCTGAATCAAAGCCTCTCTGAGAGTCCAGCCCCCAGACCGGGGCCTGGTATGTGGGCAGGATGAATGGGTGGATGAATGCAGCAGCGGCTCCCAGCAAGCTCACTTCTTCTAGAATGAATAGGACATTAAAGGGAGAACCCCCCACTGTAAAAGGTGTGAAAATGCTCTGTAAACTGTGAGATGCTATAAAAACAATAGGAAATGTTAGGACTGCTAATTATTACGAGTCTGCAGCTACACACTATGGGATGCACCTCTCAGGATGCTGATGGGGGCAGGGAGGTACACTGGCAGTAGGGCTTGGTCTGGGCCACTGAGAGCTTCTATGGGCCAATGGGAGCCAGGCGTGTTTTTCAGGAAAAGTAAATGGCGTAGACTTCCCAGGAAAAGATTGCAAGACCCCCAGTGTGTTTTCAAAATGCAGAGATCTAATGGACATCTCCATAACCAAATTGTGAAATTCGTGTCACAAAAAAATGAGGGAGATTGTCATCGTGAAATGCTGTTGAGCTGAGCTGGGATCCCAGGCAAAGGAGTAGCACTGCCTCACTGAGTCTCCTTGTTTCAGGCTGGGTTGACGAGGCGAGCAAATCCAGTGACACTCATTTATGTCTAAGAAAGAATTTTCTATCTAGAAGTAATTGTATATTAGGAAAACATCCCAGCCCAAGCCCACTCAAGTCCCCAAGTCTGGAACTAGTTCATAAGTCCCTCTTTAGACACACAGCCACTTTTAATAATGCAGAATGCAGGAAGATCACAGGCTGGTGGATACAAAATCCGTGGATCCAGTGGCAGTGGAGGCACCTCCAGGGCTCTGACAGCAACCAGGGTCAGCCAGCAGGAAGATGAAAGCAGAGAGAGTGGAAAGGGGAGGTTCCCAGGGCTCTCCTTCTGAGAAGACCACACCCACAAGGAGGTACCATCAGGCTGTGACCTGATTGACAGGCTAGACTCCACCCCTACTCTTTTATGTGTCTTCCAGTTGACATGAAATTATGTGACTATGACATTTCTGGTCTGTAGTCTTTACAGGAATAGATCACCAGGTCTTTTTCCCTGGGAGCCCCTGGGTGGGATCAAACTGCCAAGCTTTGGGTTTGCAGCCAAGCAGGGTCCCCACCACAAGGGTTCTCCTGATGCATGCAGGAGAGGGTAGCAGTACCCCCTGTGTAGTGTTCTTCCCTCAGACACAGCCTGGGTCCTGTCATGAAGAAACACTCAGCTATACCCAGATTGTGGGCCATTCAGCAAGACAGCTAGCTGAACTCTAAAGATGCCGCATCATATAAGACAAAGAGAGAAAGAGAGAGAGAGAGAGAGAGAGAGAGAGAGAGAGAGAGAGAGAGAGAAGTGGGTGTGGGCAAGGGGGAGCTCCTAGATTCAAAGAGACGGAACACATAACCACCAACTTGTAATTCATGAACTTGCTTAGATTCTGAGTTTAAAACCAATCAAATGCAGTACCATCAAATGGATTCTAACTCATAATGACCCTGTAGGACAGGGTAGAACTCCCCTGTGGATCTCTGATATTGTAACTCTTTACAGAAGTAGAGCCTCACCTTTCTCCCATGGAGCAGCTGATGGTTTCGAACTGATGGCCTTGTGGGTAGCAGCCCAACAGATATCCACTAAGTCACAATAAGGGACACATTTTAATATGTGTACTCTATATTGGATAGTATGATTGGATTAATGTTAAATTTCTTGAATGCGGTAGCACTATCACAGGACAATATTCGTTTTCTTACGAGTTACACAGTGTCACAAGGCTGGTAAAGCACGTGAAAGGGTTCATCAAGGAAAAAGGCTGTGTGTGACTTACGTAATACACGCATAACACACACCGACCACGCACACAGACCTACAGACTAAAAGCACATGGAGCAAAATGGTGACTGGTAGTTGGGGAAAAACCCAAACCAGACTTGCTGCCATTGAGTCAATGCTGACGCAGAGCGACTCCCGGGGGTTTCTGAGCCTGTCACTGCTTACAGGAGCAGAAAACCCAGTCTCGCACCCCCAGAGCTGAGACTGGCTTCAAACTGCCGACCATGACGATTGCAGCCCAATGGGTAATCACTATGCCCCCAGGGCTTCTCTCATATTGAGTTGCAGAAAGGAGTGATATATACATATTTTTCCCCTGGTATATTCTTCCAAGTTTTCTGTAACTTAGAATTTGTTTCAACATTAAAAGTGGGAGAGAAAAGACCTTAACAGAGAACATAAAGGGCAGATTTGTGCATGGAGAAGTTCGTCCATTCTGAGTTCATTCTGTCCATTCTGAACGTCCGTTTCCAGTTACCTAAGCTAATCTGAGGAGGCCAGCGCAACATCTCCGAGCAGCACAGACACTCATCGGGTATTCTTTCAAGACCTCGCTGGGCTCTCCCTCTCCTCTCCCTCGAACTTTCTCTCCCGCGGAGCAGCGAGTGGCTTTGAACGGCTGACCGCTCAGTTAGCAGCCCACCTCTCCTGAAGCCTTCTCACAGCCCAGGCTGAGGAAAGACCTCTCTGGGTCCTGTAGGACCCTCCCTGTGTTTGCCCTCAGCCAGAAGATACTTCTCATTGTCTTCTTGTTCCCATGCCCCCAACTCCGCCAACTGCGAGCAGTCATGCCTGGCTCATTCCTATCTCCTCCCCTTGGCATGGCGCCTGGCACCTGGTGGTCACTCGATCAATCTTTTTTGAGTGAATGTAGAAATATACTCATTCCCAGAAAAATTAAGTTAATGGATTGAATTTCTTCTGCTTTTCACCCACCCCATCCCACCCCGCCCCCCTGTCTCTTTACATTTTTATTAAATCTTTGGCACTTGTTATTGCTTGTCTACTGGCCAGTGTTAGCAGATGACGGAAAAGAATTAGCAAGTATCAGATGAATATTAATGGAGCCCCACACAGCCAACCGTGCTTGGTTTGACAGCTTGGTTTGGGGGTTGTTTTTTGTTGTTCTTGTGAGGTGGGGGAGGGTTTTCCTAGACAGGTGTTGGAGCGGCTGGCTGTGGGTTTTTTTTTTTTAATAATGTATTTTACTGTCTGCAAATTTAATTAAATTTAACATATCTAAGCAACTTAAGTATAGAGTAGCTAAATCTATCATTCTGTACTACATCATAGGCTGTGTTTGGGGCTGAAAGGCATCAATATTTCATGGTGTTCTGCGAAGGGTACCAGCACAGACAGGCACTCCCATGTAGAAAGATATTTGAGATGGGAGGGTATGACGTCACTATCAGGGGCAGATTTGAGCTCTGGGGGCCGGGTTTTGCGTGGAGTGGGCACTATCTGGGGTTCCACAAGCACATGAGCCAAGGAGAAAAGGAGAGGAGAGATTTGAGCAAGGCCAAGGTAACTTGCCTTCCTCTGTGGCTTCCTCCCCTCGCTTGGGTCTGAGAAGAAAGTTCTCTCTTGTTTATGCTTGTTGAGGCTTTAGGTGTATCGATATTAAATGTCTGTGTATGTTCGGGGTGTGGTAGATGACTAAAACAATTGTCTGTTATTGGATAAAAGAAAAATGCCTGGGGTTCCTTTGGGAAGATTAATCTTCCCACGTTCGGCTCTGCTCATGTTATTTGGCCATATCCAATCTAAGCAAACCTCAATTTCTTCACCTGCTATTTAAGGTCACTGCCGGGCTGCCTGGTGTAACTTTCCAGTGTGCCTATTCTTCCTCTGCATGCACGCTCTAATCGGCTGCAAGACAGGGACCAGCTGCTGCTCCATACCAGCCCTCCGTGCTCTGTGCCCTGTTTATTATCCCTCCCTGTTTTCTTGCCTCTGCCATCCTTCACTTCAAACTTATCTCCAAAAATCGTACCTACTTTCTTCTTCTTTTTTTTTTTTTTGTGGACATCACTGCTTCTGGTGGTCGTGGGCACTACCCAGCACTGCTCCTGACAGCCGCCGCTGGATTTGAACCAACAAGCCGGCAGGCCACAGTCCCGCACTCAACCACGTACTCCACCAGGGCTCAGCCTACATTGTATTTTCTTAATGAAGACAATCACAGTTTCCCAGATGGATGTTATTACTCTCTTCCTCCACTCTCCTATAGCTTTATCAAGGCATATATATATGATAAAGGGAACTGTACTGGTTGGAGCAGAGCTTTCGTAGTTAGCATTTTCCCCACTAAGTGAGCATCCAGCAACTTGCTGTGAGTTAGTGCACCCAGTGGTGTCACCTGGGAAGGTTCTCTCTGGTCACAGTGAATTTTTTTGTAAGAGCAGTTTCACTTGAACCTTGTTTTTTTGTGATGGTACATTTAAGAGAGCAGTGAACACATGTGAAACTTTGTTTCCTGCTCAGGAAAAATGCCACGGAAACTGTTGTGACGTTGAACACAGCTTATAAGGGCAGCACTATGGGAAAAACTCAAGTGTAGGAGTGGTTTTCTCGTTTTGAAAAAGGTGAACGATCAATTGATGACAAACCTTGTTCTCAATGACTGACTTCTTGAACAAACAAATATGTCAACTTGTAGCACATTTGGAGTTCATTCCACCAGGTCAGACTGTTCATCAAACTTTTTATTAGAAGCTCTGAAAATACTGCCTAACAGTGTGACCCCCCCCCCAAAAAAAAGCCTAATTTGTGGCAGATGGGGGACTGGTTTTGCCACCACAATGCACCTATTCATGCAGCCACCTCAGTGTGCCAGATTTGGGCAAAAAGCAGCATACCTCTCTTGCCCCCCCACACCTTACCCACCTGGCCTCACTCTATGTGACTTCTTTTTGTTTCCTCAAATGAAGAGGACATGAAAGCACAGCAATGTGATTATGTGCAAGAGGTGAAGGGATAAAATGAGAGAGGTACTGTCAGCCATCCACACAGGTGAGCTGGGAAAAATGTTTCTAAGAATGGAATCACAGATTTGATAAGTGTATTAAGTGTAATGAAGAGTACTTGAAGGAACATATATATCACAAAATATGTACATTTAACACATAATACATATATTTAACACAACACACATTACACATAATATATGTGTGTATATATTCTGCTTTCTGGAAGAGTAATTTCTGCATTTTGTCTTATTATTACCCGCCTGCAGCAGGCACACCTATATTTATTATAAGTTATTCATGGTAAGTGAGTTTTGTTCAGCTGTGTCTAATGCTATGCCTGGCACCTTGTTCTCGCTTTATCTATAGTGCTCTGGCTGGAATTTGTGTCCTCAGTAAGGTCATGCTGAATTCCCCATCTAGTTTACTGATGTTCTGGGCATCAGAACTCCTCTAATTGCAAGTCACGGATGAACCAACCCCAAAAGACACAGTCGATAAAGAAATAAATATACATCTCACACACTAAGAAACCTGGAGGCAGAGCCTTCTGGCATAGGATCCAGAGGTTCAGTGCTGTCATTGAGAGCCTGCCCTTGACCTTGGCCACAAGGTAGTTACTGCAGCTACAATGAGCAGACTCAACCATGGGGAGCAAAGAAAAGAAATCGTATCCTTTGAGGATTCCCTTTCTCTAAAAAAAGGAACATCTTTCCTTGAATACTCCCAGCAGACCTCATCTCACACCTGATTGGACAGCATTACGAGGAATGTACATGCCTAAAGGTATCATTGGCAGAGAGAACAGAATTGCCTTAATTAACTCAAACTAATCAAGATTCACTGCCCTCGTCAGAGAAAAGAGCCAGACTCGCCTGAAGCACATGGCCGCCACATGTCACAACAACACTGGATTCTGTCTGTGGAAGGAAGACAGGGTTTAGTCTTGGCTCAATGGTGCTGGCCGTACTGCCAGCTGCCAGAGAACTGAGCAGACTCGTGGCAACCCAGGTGTGTCACAGGGGCTGAGTTGTCAGAGTATCCCACACCTTACTTCTGAGGAGGCCGTGGGTGGACTTGAACCTCCCACGTTTTGGTTAATGACAAGCTTATGAACTGTTCACACCACTCAGGCACTCTGCCTAGAGGCTATTTCTACTAAAGCCTGGGCCCATCAGGACAGCAATCATGAATCCTCAGCATACAAGATAGACCCTTCCTTCCAAGAAACCCCTTTGTTATCAGGCACTCCTCACTCAGGGTGACCCTACAGGACTGGGTAGAACTGTCCCCATAGGTAAAGTGATCAGATGTGCTGCTTTTGGCAGGGCAGTCCCAATTTTAAATAATTTTTTTCCGTGTCCCACGGCGTTTTTAAAAAGGTCCCGATTTTTGTAAAGAATACATGGCAAGCTAGGGAACAATGGGAAAAAGGGAAGAGAATATACCTCCTCTACCCCGCCCCTGGTCAATGGTGTCCCACTTTACCAATGTTAAAATCTGGTCACTTTAGGGTTTCCAAAATTGTTAATCTTTTTATAAATTGACTGTCAGGCCTTCCGCCCCCCCCCCCCCCCACCGAGTGGCTGGGGATTTTGAACCACCAACCTTTCCTTTAGTAGTCAAGTGTCTACCAGCGGTGCTACCAAGTCCTCTTCACATCTGTGTTAGTCCAGGTAGACTAGAGAAACAAATTACCAAATACACATATGGATATAAGGGAAAGGTGTGTATATAACAGGAATGAAACATTGAGAGAGCATCCCAACCCAGTCCTGCCCAAGGTCATAAGTCCGATATTAGCCCATATATCTCATATCAGTTTATAAAGCCTCCTTCTGACTCATGAAGCACATGCAATGATACCAGCACAGCCACAGGTCAATGGATGCAGAGTCTTGTGTATCCAGTGGCAATAGAAGCATCCCAGGGCGGCAAGGCTCTATCCATGGCTCCTCGTTTCCAGGGTTCAGGATCCATCAGCAATATCCATTGGCAGTAGAAGTATCTCAGCACTGGTAAGGGTCTTCCCATGGCCTTCCAAGCATCTCAGCACTGGCAGAAGTCTCTACATGGCTTCTCCGACCCCAGAGGTTTGGTTCCATCAGGGTAAGCCCATGTGGCTTTTCCTCTGGCTCCTCCAGCCTCCAGGAATCAAGATCAATCCACATGCTGCCATCTCATCTTGTCAGTGGTTCGTCTCCAAGGAACTGAGTCGATGGTCTCTCACCTCCAATTGGGAAATACCTCGAGACTTCCCAGAATTCTCAGGAGAAAGCCATGCCCACACAGAGGCCTCATTGGCTATCTCCAGATTGACAGGTTAGACTCCACCCATACCCTCCCAGTGCTGAAACTGACACAGATCAGTGACTGCCACAATGCCCAATAGGGAGGCAGCAACAATTGTCATTCATTTCTGGACAAATTTTCTATCTCTTTTCTCCACAAGCTCAGCCTCTTCTTGCTGCAAAAAAAAAAGAACTACAAGCAAGGAAATTCCATATTCTTCTACCTGTTCACAAGACTGCCATGTCTTCCGCTTTTCCTCTGGTGCCATGTGTGTAATCCACCCTGGCACCCCACCAAGCTCAATGCTCCTTCATGCCCCACATCCCGTTCCCACCCACCTACTCCAGGCCATCACCAGGCAACACGCTCTCTCTTCTGCTTCATTCAAAGTTCCTCTTTCTACTCGCTCCTGCCTTCCCATAAATATGCTCCCAACTTTCTAAAACATCTTCTGGGGTCTCCACCTCACTACTACCCCATTTTTTTTAATCTTAGCACCTCAAAGGAGTTATCTGTAGCTGTGAGTCCAATTCCTTTCCTCCTACTCCTCTTTGGTTCCCTCCAAGTGGACTTCCGTACTTCTAATGACACCCAAGGTCCCAAAGACGCCCACTGGCTAAATCCATTAGTGAAATTCTCCGTGCCTGCCTCATTTGATCAGTTACTCAGAAATGCACTTCCTTTCACCAAAAACAAATCCTGTACCGGATTTCTAGGATGTCACATATGCCTTGTTTCTCTCTTACTGCTGCACAGGCTGCTCCTCTGAAGATTCTTCTTCCTCCCAGTCTTGTGACAACCCAGGACTCACTATGTGGAATTCTTTTCTCTACCAACTCCCACTTCTTCCGTGCTTTTCTCCACCTAATGGCTTGAACTGACATCTGTAAACTACTGACACCCAACAGGTGTATTCAGCCTGGCCTGCTCCAGTGTCCAGACTCAGATATGCAGCTGTCTGTTTGATAAACTGCTGATATCTGACATTTCACATAGTTGTTGTATCAGTTCTCTACTGCCGCATAACAGACACGAAAAGTTAGTTTAAGATAAACATGAATTCACTTGCAATTCTGCAAATTGGGCTTGGTTCTGCTATTCGAGACACCTTCTTGGAGCTGACCGGTCTGGCCTGTTAGTGACCAGGACACCTGGGTTGTCCTTGACAGGACTCTCCAGGAGAACAGTCTGAGTTTTGTATGTTGCCTCACAGCAGCATTCTAAGAGAGCATATCCTAATGTTCAAATTGAGCTCATTAAAGTTATAATCTCCCACAATGTCCCAAACAGAATTTATAGCACGCGTGCATGCACACACACACACACACACACACACACACATAGCCATATTGATTCCAACTCCAGTGTTCTCATCTTTACATATAAGAAGAAGCACTAAAACAACAAAAAAGAAAGAAAACAGAACGTTTTTCAAAGCTATGTATTTAATTTTTTCTTTCTTTCTTTTTTTTTTTTTTTTACAAAACAATCTTATCACCTTCAAAGTACTCTCCATTACACTGTATACATTTGTTAAATCTGCCATTCCAATTTTGGAAACAATTTTCAAACTCACCTGTTTGGATGACTGACAGTGCTTCCCTAGTTTTTTTTTCTGCTCCACCTCTTTTATATCCCCCAATTGTTGTCCTTTCATGTCCCCTTTCTTTATGGGGACAAAAAGAAGTCACACATATCGAGTTTAAATGAATAAAGTGCATGGGGCAAAGAGGTATCTGGGTTTTTGCCAAAAGCTGGCACACTGGGATGGCTGTGTGAGCAGGTGTGTTGTCATGGTGGCAAAATCAGTCCCCCATCTGCCACAAAGCAGGTCTTTTTTGTCACACACAATTACGCCATCTTTTCAGAACCTCTAAATAGAAAGTTCGATTAACAGTCTGACCTGGTAGGACAAATTTAAAATGCACTACGAGTCGATTTTCTTGTCTGCTGGGAAATTGAAGGATGGTGAGAAGGAGATTTGCCATCAATTGACATTTCCCCTTAGAAAACTACTCATTCAATTGAGTTTTTCCCACAGCGCTGTCTTTGTAAGGTGTGTTTAACATCACAACAGTTTCTATGGCATTTTTCCTGAGCAGGAAACAAAACTTTACATGTGTCCACTGTTCCCTTAAATCAGCCATCACGCAAAAAACGAGGTTCCGGTAAACTACTTAAGCTAAAAAATTCACTGTGATCAGAGAGACCCTTCCCAGGTGACACCACTGGTTGCACTAGCTCAGAGCCAGTTGCTGAATGCTCACCTAGTGGGGAAAATGAGTACTGTGAAAGCCTGCTCTGCCCCCAGTGCAATTCCGTTTATTGGTTGGGGTTTTTTTGTTTGTTTGTTTGGGATGGGGAGGGTACTCCCTCATATGACCATTTAATCTTCACCATTCCCAAACGCCAGACTCATGATTGAACTCCTCTCTTGTTATCACACCCACTTTTAATCCCTCATCAAATTCTGTCAGCTCTTCTTTAAAAATAGATCCTGAATGCAACCACTCTCTTCCTATTTCTGCAATTCACACAAAGCCCTCATTATCTCTTGCCAGGATCATTGCACACTAGCCTTTGACCTGGTCTCCCTGCTGCTGCCGCTCTTGACCCCCACAATCTATTCTTGGCCCAGCAGTCAGGACAGTCCAGTTAAAATGTTAATCAGATCAGATCAGTCTTCTAGAAAACTCTGCAAAGATTTAACAATGGCCAACAAGTTCCCACTTGATTGTATTCTCTGCTGCCTGCCTCCCCCTCCCTCATGATACGTCATTAGCTCTCTGACCCCTTTCCACGGCTCCCCTTCCTCACTGAGCTTCGGACCTCACCAGTCTCCCAGGTGTTTCCCAAAGCTACCTAGCAAGCCCTGGCCCAGGGCCTTTGCATTTTCAGTTCTCTCCACCCAGAATGCTCTTCCTTCAAATGTACGCATGCCAGGCTCCTTTAGTCCCTTATCACTTTCCTAGAAACATTCCGCAAGGTGGGTGGCTCAAAAACCACGGAGATGAAGAAATAGCAGCAGTCTAACGGGCATTTGTTCAAATTTAGGATGTTGGAAAGGCCAGGCTCTCCCCAAAGGCTCTGGTGGAACATCCTTTCCCATCGCCCCCAGGTGCTGGTCGTGGAGAGAGATGCAGCTTCCCACAACTGTCTGCCTTCCCTGAGTGTCTGTGTCTGTGTCTCCTGCCCCTTTATGAAGACACCACTCAGATCAGACGAGGAACCCCTCCACTCCAGCAGCACCTAAGGGTAACTTAGCTCTGGCATCGCCAAGGACCCTCATGACAAACAAGTTCCCAGGTACCAGAGGCTAGGGCTCCAACAGATCTTTTAGCTGGGGACACATTTCAATCCCTGACCCCTGAGGACTGCAGGGCTTCATTCGCATGTCACTTTCTCAGTGAGTCTCTAGCTGCCTGCGTAAAAGGTTGACTCCTTACCCTCCCTCCGCCCCCCCAAAAAACTCACTGCCATTAGCTCGATACCAATACACAGCGATCCTATACGACAGGGTAGGACTGCCCCTGTGAGTTTCAGAGACTGTGACTCTTTATGGGAGTAGAGCGTCCCGTCTTCCTCCCATGGAGCGGCTGGTGGCTTTGAACTGCTGACCTTGCAGCTGGCAGCCCAACTCTTAACCACCACCCCCCGAGGGCTCCTCCTCCTCGGCACTCAGTGCTCACTCATCCCGCTTTCCAGACTTTGTTTCTGTCATAGCATTTTTCATGTTTGGAAATGCTGTTTATTTTACTGACCTACTTGCTTGTTTCCCCCTATGAGAATGCTACATCCTACAGGCAGGATTTGGGGATTTTGTTGGTGCTGTGCTTTGCTTGTGTTTCTGATGGTGTAGTGGGTTCCACCTTGGGTTGTTACCTCTAGGTCCGCAGTTCAAACTCACCAGCTTCTCCATGACAGAAAGAAGAGGCTGCTGCTTTGATAACGATTTCGCCTCCGAGACCCTAAGTTGCTGTTGTACTCTGTCCTATAGGGTTTGCCATGAATCGGAATGAACTGGATAGCAGTGGGTTGGGTTGGGTCGGTCTACCGGGATTCTGGAACAGAGCTTGACATTAGTTAGTGTTTAATAGATGCTTGTTAAATAAATGAAATCTCTGAATACGTATTATGAGCTAGGTGTTTTAGACAGATGGACAAACAAATCTTTCCTAGAGGAAGTATGGCCAGAAAGGCTTCTTCGAATCAAGAATGGTGAATTTTTGTCTTGTGTACCCTGGGCATGTTATCAGGAGAGACCCATCCCTGGAGATGGACCTCAAGCTTGGTAAAACAGAAGGACAAGGGAAAAGAGGAAGGCCCTCTGTGAGATGAACTGACACCATGACTCCAACAGTGGGCTCCACCGTAACAACTATAAGGCTGTCCAGGGACCAGTGTTGTGTTCTCTGCTATGAGTCAGAGTCACCTGGATGCCGCCTAGCAGCAACAGCAGGTCATTTGCCAAATGTGGTCTCTCTGCATTCTCAATACATCCTCATAGAAAGTGGTTAGGTACCACCAAGTTGGCGCCAACATAGGGGGACCGCAAGTGCATGAGGAACCTGAGGTTGAGTGAGTTGTCTAACCAGGGAGAGAAGAAGCTAGTATGGGGTTTACATTCCTAAGAGGCACATTAAGGCACCCTGCTTGGCTGGGCTGAGCTGCTACACAGAAAAGGTTGGCAGTTAAAATCTGCCAGAAAGAGGAGATGTACAACCTCAGAAGCCCCCAGGGCCAGCTCTATTCTGCCCATCAGGGGGACTATGAGTCGGCATTGAGTTGATGGCAGTGAGATTTGGTTTAGAAGCAGCAAGCTAAGCTATCATCTGTTCTCCTTGTGTTCTCGCCTGCTGGAGAAGTCGCCAACCGTGTGCTGAGTGCCTTCTCGGTGGAGTGACTCGTCTTCAGTCTCTTAGTGGTACCAGGAGAGAAAAGGAGAAGGTAGAATGGGCGGAAAATGAAGACACATTGGTGAAATGAGAGAGGAGGAGGTGGGAGCGGTGCTGATAGTGGTGTGGGCCTAGCAATGCTGCCTCCTG
The DNA here is from genome assembly GCA_004026705.1 of Nesogale talazaci. NCBI lineage: Eukaryota > Metazoa > Chordata > Mammalia > Afrosoricida > Tenrecidae > Nesogale > Nesogale talazaci. Next base: position 1,086 of record PVJH01018593.1, on the reverse strand, counting down.
GTCGCTTTCCAGAATCACACCAAGTACTCATGGGCGGAGGACTCAGCGGTGCCCCACCCCCTTGCCCCGCCCACCATGCTTCCTTCAGACCTCCTGTGACACCACCCTCTGCTCCCAGCCCTAGGGAGGGGAGCACGCCTTGCAATAAGCAGCGGTTGTGGAACTTGTGGAACAAACCGAGCCCCACCCCTCGGCTCTTCCAGGCGTTTCTCATTCTTCTCCCCCAAAGCTGGCCTCGGGCAAAACTAGGCCTCTCTCAGATCTGGGGTGGGGCTCAGAATCGACTGGGAACCCCCAACTCTGCTGCAAACGTGGCAGCGGGACTGCGGTGGGTGAGGATGAAAGGGAACCAGCGCTGTTCGACATCTGGCCTCCAGGAGCGAACTGGGGATCACTGCCGGATCTCCCACAGTCGCCCACTGTTGAAGCAGAGGCTGCTTTGTGTCTGCAACTTACACACACACGCACAGAGTTTTAAACACACACAAGTATAACAGCAACCAAGACAGACGTCTGTGGTTGATGGTGTCTGGCGAAAGAAATAGCAACTCCTGTGTTTGCGTTATCATGTGATAGCCCACAAAGAAAAGGGGCTTTGTCCTGCGGTCGGTTTCACTTGTCAAGCAAAGGCTTAATAGCTGCCAGGAAGTCCCTGCTGTTTAGAGCTACTTCAGATGTGTTTCGTAGACGCATGCGTGCACACGTGTGTGTGTGTGTGTGTGTGTGTGTGTGTGTGTGTGTAAAAGAGAGAGAGAGAGATTTAGGGTTCTTTTTTGTTGTTCCTTCTCTCTCTCATTTTCCCCCTTCTTTCCATATTCCATCTTTCCTTTTGCTTCAGCTCCTCCCCTTCCCAATCCCCCCTTTCTAGCTCTTCCATATCTGCACCACCTCCTCCAAGGAAATTCACTGTTCCACAAACAGGAAATGATAAGGGAGGTGACTGAAAGGGGAAAATGAAGGAGACATCGAGTTGTAGCTATTATAAAATATTACCTGTAAAGGTGAGAGAAGCTTGCTGGCATCCATCTAGGGTAACGTGTGTTGTGAGCTTACAGGTACTGGCATGGTTCCTACACGCCCTCAGTC
>PVJH01018592.1:0-44773 GCA_004026705.1 Nesogale talazaci | reverse complement strand
GGGGGGGGGGGGAGTCTTTGTTCTCAAAAGCCTGTGTGACACCAGCAGCCCCCTTGCCCCCCCCAACCTCCACCCCAGCACATGCACAAGCAGCCCACATACACCCCCACCCCCTCCCCACAGTTCTGAACACAATTCAGCCCCAGAACAGATAGAGCAGTGCAGGATGCCAGCCAAAGAAACCAGGAAAGGGGCCCTGGGACTGGGTGTGGGGAAGGAGGAGGAGGAGGGGTGGGAGAAAGGAGGAGGTGGAGCGAGAAAGAGGAGGAAGAGGAGGGAGAGAAAGAGGCAGGAGGCAGAGACCACCAGGAGAGGACCAGAAACAATTGGGATAGCCTGAAAACCCAGGAGGTCCTTCCTGGATTGGATCTTGGGGTGTCGCTATATGTATGGGTCTCCCCCTTACCCTGAGGTACCAGGACCCTCTCTTGATCAGCCAAGGCCCAGGGTTCCACAGAAAATGAACAACAGCTTCTTTAAGACAGTAGAAACACACACACACACACACACACACACATCACCCCTCCTCTTGCCTCTGAAGTGGGTGAGTGGGCAGTTACCGGCAAACCTTTGGCCAGGCGTTCTTCAGCCATCCCCCCTGCTCACGCCCTATAATTTGCCAAAATTAACAGATTTATGGCAGCGCGTTGCTTTGGATCCACTTTGCGTATGTACTTTGCAAGAGAAAAACATTTTCTCCTTCGCCGATGTGCTGTTTGCCCATTAATACGCTCCACATTCGCTGGTGCCTAATGACTGTTCACATTTCCCCGTGCATTGAGAATGTTGTTGTTGTGATTAAGGGTGCCAGGGTGCTCGCAAGTGCAAGCGCACCACCGCCATAAAAAGGGCAATTACTTCTTAAACACACACACACACACACACACACACACAAAACACCACACAGAGAGAGCAAGAGAGCATGGACTCTGTTTCCAGAAGTGAGGAAGCCAGCACACCTTCCCTGGGACCACCCAACTGATGGGGGCGGCCTCCTGCCGGCCTGATGTTAGGGCAAAATGCTGAAATACTGGGACATGTCAAGATGTGCTGGTGCCCACCAGAATTGCTGTCCCCCCCACCCCCATGGTGTGGCATCATGTATGATCTGCCTGGTCCCAGGCTGGCCACTGGAGGAGTCCTGTGGAGTGGGGGTATCACCAAGGCTTAAATCCCACCTCCAGATAAGACATGGAGCCCTTCTGGACCTTGGTTTCTTCTTCCGCAAAAAGCAGCTGTCAGATATCGATGGGGAGGTGTGCTTTCAAGGTGGGTTGGCACTATGCCTCAGGATAGCCTTGATGGCAGCGAGTTTTGGAAGCACTGGGGCTACTAACTGAAAGGCCAGTAGTTGAAGCCCACCAGTTGCTTGGAGAGAGACAGATGGGGCTGTCTGCTCCTGTAAAGAAAGGCAGTCTTAGAAACCGGAGATAGAGTTACTGCGAGTCAGAATCACCTGGGTGGTGGGTGAGTTTGGTGTGGGTCAGTGGCTCCGTGTTGGGCTGCTAATGGAAAAGCCAGTGTTTCAAGCCCACCAGCTATGCTAAGGGAGAAAAACTAGCAGCTCTGGAAGTTCAGGCAGACGTGGTACTCCGCCCTTGCTCTGAGTCGGAATCCAGTGGCTGGAAGTGGGTGAAACACGTTTTAGGTGTCCATGATTGAGGAAGTTGGCCATGCATTCGCATGTTGGGTGCGTTGGTATGAAGCACCTTCTCTGGTGTAGATGGCTCGCACGCTGGGCGGCGGCAAATGGAGAGGTTGGATATTCAAGTCCGGCCCGAGATGCCTCTGAAGAAAGACCCGATGACTGACTTGCAGAGCAGAGCTGACAACCCAGCCAGCTGTGTAGGAGATGGAAGCTGAGCGATCAGAACTGGGTTTCTCTAAACAACCAGTGCTTGAGGGAAAATACGGCCGACTCAGGGGACACTGAACACGAAAGGTGGGGCAGGGACTGTGGTGTGAGGGGCTGCTCTTGTTCTTTTCACCATTCCTAAAACTGTGTCCTAAAAACCCTGATCCCCAGCCTTGAGTGATGCCAGGCGCGGGCCCCACCATGTCCCACATGGGAAGGCTTTGTTAAAACAATAGTAAGCCACGGACAGGAAAGACCCTTGATGGGATGGATTGGCACGGCGGCTGCCACAGTGGGCTCACACCTGAGAAGAATTGTGAGAAGGACCCAGGACAGGGCGGTGTTTCCTTCTGCCGTACATAGAGTCGCTGTGAGTCTGAACCGAACTGAAGGCACCTCACAACCGGCCATGGTCTCCGGGGACTCCAAGGTCAGTTATCACAAAGACAATGTCCTAGATCCTAGAACACCCTGGGAAGTGGTGACTGGAATCTGAAAAGCTCTTGAGCAGCCATCCCCATCCAGGAGAAAGAAGCATAAAATTGAAGCATACAGGGAAAGATTTAGCTCCATGAACTAAAGGTCCATGCAAACTCCAGCCGCCACGACCCTGAGACCAGAAGAACTAGATGGTGCCCGGCTACCACCACCACCTGTTTGGAAAGGATCACATTAAAAGGTCCGGACTGAGTGGGAGAAAAATGTGGAACAAAACACAACATCAGAGAAAGATCAGGCTTCCTGGTCAGACACAGACTGGTGGCCCCCCCAGACCCTGTTGAGCTGGAACTAAACTTTTTTTTAAAAATCATTTAATTGGGGGCTCATACACCCTTTTTCACAATACCTAAATACATATACTGTGCCAAGCAGGTACCTTCACATACCTACCGTGATTATCATTCTCCAAATACCCGCTTTTCCACTTGAGTCCTTGATATCAGCTTCTCATCCTTTCCCTTCTGTTCCTGCTCCCCCTCCCCCACCAACCCTCAATAATTGATAAATTCTTATTGTTTTGTCATATCTTATACTGCCCGACATCTCCCCTCACCCACTCCTCCGATGTCTCTCCTCCAGATAGGAGGTTATGTGTAGATCCCTGTAGTTGGCTCCATCTCACTACCCCACCTTCTCTCCACCCATCCAGTAACTCCAATCTCACCACTGGTCCTGAGGAGTTCATGTGTTCTGGGCTCCCCATATTTCCAGCTCCCAACTCTACCAGTGTACCTTCTCCAGGTAGGGTTGGAATCATGATAGTTGGGGGGAGAAAGCCTTCAGGAATTAGAGGAAAGTTGTATGCTTCATCACTGCCTCGCTGCACCTTGGCTGGCCTGTCTCCTCCCCACGACTCCCCTCTGAGGAGGTGTCCAATTGCCTGCTTTGAATAATTATTGAAAATATTTTTTAAACCAGTGCTAGGAATGCACTCAGCAAGGCATACTCTATTTTCTCCCTTTTTGTTTAGTTGTGAGTACCATCTGTGTGTCAGGTATTGAGCTAGGTGGTGGAAGGCCAGCTGTGACACAGTCCCTGTGTCCTGGCACTGAGAGTAGAGGAGACCAGAGGAGAGGCCCTGAGGCCTGTGTTCTGGCCTTCCTGGCTCTGGCCGAGACTGTGACAGCGGGGGAGGAGGAGGGCACCATGTATGGTTCCATGTGGGACAGGGGCGGAGCTGATGGGAGCTTTGTGACGAGGAACCAGTGATGAGTGGGCCCTGGGGTGGAGAGCGGAGGTCAGAGCAACAGTCATATGCAAGGGCTCCAAAAAGTTGCTGGCAAATCAAAGGCATGTGGAAATAATTCGTCCAAAGGAAGAGTGGCCAGCCAAGCCCAGGCTCCATGCCCATGAGACTGGAATGAGTTGGTGCCCTCTTGTAACTAGTTACTACCAACTACCAGCTGCTCTGAAGGGGTCACATCTCAGGTCCTGGATAAGTTAGGAGAAGAATGTGGAACATAACACGGTCATCAACAAGGCCAGGTTCATGGGTTGGAGAGAGACTGGTAGGAGCTCCCAAGACGGTGGTCTTTGGTCACCCTGCAAGCTTAGGCCTCAACTCACCCCCTTCTAAAGTCACCAGGTATGTTCCTGTTCATTTCTTCATCCTCTCCCTCCCTGCCCCTGCTCCTCAGTAAGAGCGCAAACAAGGACCTTCCTTTGAGGACGAAGGTGTTCCTGCCCCAGCCATGGTACTTTTATTTTCTACGTCGCCACCTGTGCATGTGGAAGTTGAGCATTAAATAAGGAAGACTGAAGAAAACATGATGCCTGTGATGTGTGGTGCTAGAGAAGAATATTGAAAGTCCCACAGACTAAAAGGACACACCCGTCTGTCTTGGAAGCGCTCCTTGCCCAGTGTGTTCCTTGGGGGCAAAGACAGCGAGTCTTTGCCTCACATACTTTAGACACGTTGCCAGAAGAGACCAGTCCCCAGAGAAGGACAGCGTGTTCTGTACAATGGAGGAGGAGGGAAGAAGAGGAGACACTTGACACCACGGCTCAGGTATGGGAGCCATTGTGAGACTGGGGCAAGATCGGGCAGGGTCCCTATGGACTTGGTGGCACCAGCCACAATGACTCCCGGCCCCTCCCCTTGCTGTCCTCACAGCATAAGAAGGAAGGCTCTGTCAGGGGCAGAAAACCTTTGTCTGCTCAAGTCCAGGGATGTGGGCCCCCAGTTGACTTTGTTACAAGGGTGGCTTTCCTGTGCCATTTCAGAGGCAGACCAGATCGGCCAGGGACCCCTGTGCAAGGACACCCGGGATATCCTTCCTGATACCTGATCACTCCACTCCCCCTGACCCCCGAATTGGGCAGAGATGCCTCATACTGACCAAAGAAATAGCCTTTCAACAAGGAAGATCTGGACAGAACCAGGCTATGATCCCTGTTCCGCAGTGGCTATGAGCAACAGCCTGTGGACTTGACAGGAAAATTTCACCATGCCAAGCCTGAAGACTTGGCGGCAGGCAGAAGGACCCTGAGAACAGAGGTCATCCTAGACCCTCCTGAGAGGTACTCTGAATCACCTCAGGCTCACTGAAAGCCAGCTGTGGAAAAGAAAAGGCATGATAGGCAAATAATCGTCTTTATTGGTGAGAAAAACTTGAAGCCATCACCGATTTTTGTCTTGCTTGGGTTTACAAGCAGCGCTCGTGGAAGCAGAGGTCAGGAGACCACAAGACGCATTGCCCTGGGGAAGCCTGCGGGCCGAGAAGGAGTTCGAGTGTGGACAAATTAGGATGCGACTTTGCAGACTAAGGTGGGTCTGCCCCAAGCCATGGCACTTCTAGTCACCTCATGTGTGTGTGACAGTTGGACTTCGGAGAAAGGACACCGGAGAAGAATCTATGTGTTTGAGTTGTGAAGCTGGATAACAATGTTAAATGTGCATGGACTGCCAAAAGGCCAAACAAATGGACATGGAAAAAGTAAGGCCCGAGTGCGTGTTAAAGGTAAGCGTGGTAGGGTGAGACTTCGTGTTACGTCCTTCAGACATATTGTCAGGAGAGGACACCCCCTGACAAAGGCCGTCCTGCGTGGTGCAGTAGAGGAAGATTCTCTGTGAGAAGGATCGGCACTGTGGCTGCAGCAACAAGCTGGAATATAAGTAATTAGATAATACAATTAATATACTATAATTAACTAATATAATATAATACAATTGGAAAATAGGTACAATTGTGAGCAAGATGCAGGATGGGGCAATATATAGGGTCGCTATGGGTCAGAACCTTACAATGACATGGGTGACGCCCTTCTAGTGACCTTTCCAGGTCCCCAGAGCTGGAAAGCTCACCTCTCTCACCATGTTCCTTGAGTCCAGTAGCCACTCAGAGACCTGAAAGGACCACCCTCTTCAGTCTCCCCTCCAGATCCCCAAAGCGCTTCTGTCCCTTCTCCCTGAGCCCTCTACAGAAGCACAATTAAACCCAAATCTCTGTTGCCTGCTGTTCCTCCGCCCTGCGGGCTCCCCTCTCCCCCCCCCCCCCCCCCCCCCCCACCGCCATCCCTGACATCAGGGCCCAAGAGCTAATCGCTGTGGCTTCATCTCAGAGGAAACCACAAGCGCCCTCTCGCCCACGCTTTATGACTTTATAACTCACCAAATAAACCTGAGTCCTAGAGCCATAAAACAAAGCCGAAACGAGTTGGACATGGACCAGCAAGGACACGCGGGAGGCTTGGGGCAGGGGAGGGCGGAGGTGGCATGCTGGAAACTGCTGGAGGGGCTCTGTCTCTCGGCTGGGGAGTCTGGGCTCTGTGTGTGTGTGTGTGTGTGTGTGTGTGTGAATTTCGGGATGGCAGTCTTGCAGAAATTTAATATTCCAATCAGCACCCAACCAAGGCATTAGAAGCCAAGGAGTGCATGAGTGCCCCCATAGCTTCGGGAATATTACTCACCAGGTCATGGTTGGCTGGGTAAAATACAACCCTCATATATCATTATAACTGCCAGCCAACGACAGTTATAATTGAGACGGCAATAACTAAGAGAGAGTTCTTTAATTTAACATCCAATTATTACAAGTTATCACTTCTTAATAAATGTAATATAACAGACAATCAATGTTGCATGCGACGGCCCAGACTGCAATGGGATGGGAAATTTATATCCTGGGGAAAGGAAGGAAAAAAAAATACCTCCATGTCGTGTTTGTACGCGCGCACCCGCATTTGAATGTGTGTGTGTGTGTGTGTGTGTGTGTGTGTGAGAGAGAGAGAGAGAGAGAGAGAGAGAGAGAGAGAGAGAGTGTGTGTGTGTGTTTCAGCTTTCTAAAGTCTGCAGGGCTGTGATAAGTGTTGCAAGCCTCCAGTTATAAATAGCAGAGCTTGCCTCAATAGCTGGCATTGCCTTATTTGCATATGTACAATAGCTCCAGGCCGATGGGAGAGGGGAGAATAGGAAGCAAGAAAAAATGTCTGTTCCCTGCTACAGGCTCTGCGAACAGGAAGCAGCAAAAGGAGGCTAAAGCCACCTGTCCCGGCAGACACCGAGGCCCAGTGTGGTGGTGGCTGGTAAACTCACCTGAGAACGGAGATGGTAGGACAGCATAGTATTATAATCCAGACTTTTGGGGGGAGACTTGGGGGACGTGTACAGGAAAGTACATCCATCGTGAGTGGTACATGCACCTTGACGACTTTTGGCAAAGTCAATGAGGCCCACAGATCCAGCACCCAGGTGAATTACTAGGAAGAACCTCCCCCCCTACCTGCTTCCTAGCTCCACTTCCTTTGGGTTCCTCCAACATGATTGGTCTCCCAAGTTTCCACTTCCATTGGGCAGTTTTGCTTGGTTGGGACCTTTCTGGAATCATATGACATGTTCTCTTTCCATTCTGGATTCTTTGGTCCATGGGTACGTTGGTGAAAGTCTTCTGTGCTACACATGTAGAAGTGGTTCACACTTATTTCTAGGGAGTGGTCAACTATGTGAATGTGCTACCATTGGTTTATCCATCCCGTAGTTGCTGGATATTCTGGACCATATTCGCTTGAGGGTTCTGCTAGCTAAGGCTACATGTTAACTTGACTGAGTCGGGATTCTCAGTGGTTTGGCAGTTAAGACCTGGTAATCCTTCAGGATGAGATCAAATACAATTCAATCACATTGGTCATGAGCAGCGAATCCATTGAAAGTTTCGTTCCCTAGGGGGGTGGCCTACTTCCAACATAAATGAGGGCAATGTCAAAGCATGTTTACCCTTTGCTGGGCCCTCCAACCTCCGCTTCTTTATACTTCAACCAGGACCCCTTCGTATTGCCTGCAGATCCTGGAAGGCATCGACCCTCTGCCATCTGACCTGCTGACCTTGGGTGCATTTACCTCTGAAGCCAGCAGCCTGCCATCTGACTTGTTGGCCTTGGGTTCATCACCCTCTGAAGCAACTGGAGTCAAGCAAAGTCTTCAGCCTGACATCTGACTCACACATAGGGATTTGCCTTTCCCTGCAACTGTGTGAGTCTTCCATTTGCTATAATCCTCTTTCTATATATACATGTCGGTTCACTTGTGATTCTCTAAAAAAGACAGCCTACCACTGGGTTATCCAACATTGCACTGCTGAGAATGTTCTGGTGGCTGGTGGTAAAGGTCTGTAAATGTTTCTGTTGGATATGTGTACCTGGAGTGTTCTAGGGCAGACTTACATTCACACACTCAGTTTGAGTCCATGCTGGCAGGAGTTGTGCCATTGGACATGTCAACAGGGAGTGTAGGAGAGTTCCAGAGGCTCCACATCTTTGCCAACACGTTTTATTTCAGCTTCCTTCATTCTAGCCACCTTCTTATAGATCATAGATGTCTATTGTGGGGTCTCCTTGTATTGTAGCCTGTGTATTCCTGGTGGCCTGTGAGTTTGCATACCCTTTCACATGTTTATCGGCCGTCTGTTTGACCTCTCTGGTGGTTCAAGGGTTTTTCTCATTTTACTATTGATCTGTTGCGCTCTTTCTTGCTCTGCATTCTAGTTTTTGTCAGTCTCGTGCCTTACAAATGCCTTCTCTTCTTCTGTGGCTTGCCTTTCCACTTTTGTCCTTCAATAAAAACGAGTTCTCTGTTTTCATATGGCCCAGTACTTTTACATTTAGTGCCTTTTCACCTGCACACTGTCGAATTTTGGTCACCTCTAAAACAGTGGACTCTGCTCAACCTTGAGTTTTAGTTCATTTTTAGGAGAACACCTTAGTTGCCTTACCTTGCATTTTGTTTTTATTTTGTTTTGTTTTATTACCCCAAGCCCCCATTGCCATTGAGATCATTATGACTCATAGCTACCCTGGCAACAGAGTAGCTACCCTTCTGGGTTGCTAAGACTGTCCGTCTTTATAGGAATGTAAAACCTTATCTTTTTCCATAGAGTTGCTGGTGTTTTTGAACAACGAACCTTGCATCCAACTTCTAACCCACTAGATCACCCAGGCTCAAGTTCTAATGCATAGTGACCTTGCCTAAGGGTTTTGAAACTATATTTAAAGGAGAGCCAGCTTCATCTTTCTCTCAGGGAGCAGCTGAGTTTGAACTGCTGGCCTATGTCTAGAAGCCAAATGCCTATCCATTTGTTCCCACCCAACTGTTTTCACATGAATTCTGTGCATAGAGAGTGAGGCAAATTGATTTTTCACTGTTCATCCACTCACTTTTTTCATTCATCGACTAAGATTTTAATGCCAGGTAGTGTGTTAAGAACTAGAAGCACAGAGATGAATATGAAAAATAATTCGTGGCCTCAAGGCCTAGAAAACACCCAGACAAAAATTGTTAGTGAACTTGGGTTTGATAAAGCTTTCTTGACTGAGACAGAGAAAGCAGGAATTAGCAAAAGGATATGCACAAGGGGGATCTTCCAAATGTCCATGGGGAAAGTCCACAATCATTTTTTCCATGAACTTTTGGTTACAAATGTCATTTTGACTTGACCAAAATTAAATCATTTTTAGTTTGAAAAGAAACTGCTAAGAAAGGTGAGGGCCTCCCTTGCCACCTGTCTAAACTTGACTGATATGCTTGGACCCTTTCTAGATTTTGAGGTTTTGTCCCATTCCACCCAAGACCTTCTAATACGATCCATTTTTAGAGCATCGTCTAATGAGACTAATGTTTGCGTAAACATTGGGCTAGTCATTTTCATATGTGTTCTGATTTTCATCACGGTTCTTTGCCCCATTTGGGGAGAGGCTAATAGGTGCACAGTTGGTACTCATCAACGTAGGATGTAGCACAATGGTTTGTGGATTATGCTAGGTCAATAGACCTTGTTGTTCGCCAAGACTATGGTTCGGATAGGCCCATTAGCTCATTAACTGTAGGTTTTGGGCTAAGTTTAAGAAGTCCTAATAAAAATACATGCTGTTCTTGAAACTTTATAGTATGATAACATAGGTCAAGCCCACTTTTACATGTGTTCCTCCAATTGAGAACTGGCTTGCTCTTATAGCTCATGGAAGGGAGCAGCCCACCCTAGGGGATCATGTCCTCTTTGAAGAGCTCACACCTGAAGGAAGATGGATACATAGACCCTTCGCACCACCTGGTAGGACAACCACCGTGCATAGGGGTGTGGGGGAGGTAGCATAGGGGTGTGGCAGCAATAGGGAGGTGTGGTTTCACAGTGGCCCCAAATGTCGAAAACCCAGAGGACAAAAAGTTTGGGGAGGTAGAAAGAAGTAGAATATTCCAGGAATGAGAAGTCGTTGTGAAAACGGATGGAGGCATGGACTGGCAGGGAAGGAGGTGAGGTTGGCTTTGGCCTTGCTATGTGGGACTCTGTGCGGCCTGTGGGGAATGGGGATCCCTGTGTGGTGGATAAGGGAGTGTCAGGAATTTGGAAGCACCTTCTTGTCTACTTGTGAGCTGTCCCATTGAAAATAAGAGAGGGTGCTTTTGAGTGCGAAGTTGAAGTTTGTGGTCATTTGGTACCATCAAGTCTGACACTTCTGGCTCATAGTAACTCTGTGTACAATAGAACAAAACACTGCCTGGTCTCTCTCCATTCTCAGAAGCTTTGTTAGGTTTGAAGGTATTGTCACAGACATTTTGTCAATCTACCGTGCTTTCACTGCCTCTCCCCTTTACCATACATGATGTCCTTCTCCCCTCCTGACCACATGTCCAAAGTACATAAGATGAAGTCTCACCATCCTGGCTTCTAAGAAGCTCTCCTGCTGGACTTCTTCCAAGACTGACTTGTTCTTTATTCTGGTAGTCCATGGTGTAGTTTGTCAGTCAGGTGTTAATTATGATCAATGACATGGCCTGTTGAAGCCATCCTAGGCCTTAGTTTCTTCATAGGTAAAATGGGGATGATAATGATAAAGACCACTCCTCCTTGACTTTCCCTCTGCCTTTCACTGCTCCATGGCCTCTGTGGACTATCTGACCTTCTCTGTCTCTCTTACACATGCATAAAATCCACCTACCCATTGGTGAAGGTCAGGCCCTCTGGATCCAGAGTCTAGAGCCCAAAGGATTGCAGGACACTATCAGACAGGAGAGACTACTTCCAAGAGCTGCTGTGATGCTTGTGTGAGGCAAGATGAAGAATGTCTGACTCAGCTTCTCTATAGAATGTTAAGATGAAAATTCCTCTGATTGCCCCCAGGCCTGCTGAGTTGTCAAGCATGGTTCACACCATATCTGACCTCTTTCCTCTACCCAAGAGTTGAGCAAAAGCAGTTATCTTCACACCTGTTATGTGGATGAGGAAACAGTGGTTGGAAGCTGCATGTCCATGCTCAGACATGAGCATGGGTTGGGCTGGAGGTTGAACACTTGTTCAGATCCATCTCAGCCTGTGACCTGTCCACCCTCCAAAGTCTGGGAGCTTCCAGGAGACCTGACAACCGGGGAGGGTTGTCCCTGGGGGTATCTCAGGCCACGTACAGTATAGATTCACTTCCCAATGACACTGGCCAGAGTGCTCCTGGGAAAAAATCAGAGGCCCCTTTGAATGGAATCAGATGGCAGAGAGAATGAAAGAGGGAAGAAGGAAAGAGACCAAAGTAGCAAGTGATGTTCCTGGAAGAGGACCAATGTGTGTGACATCTCCATATGGAGGAGTGGGTGGATGAGAAAACTTGGAGATGTGGCCATGGCCTGGGACAGACCATCACTGGCCAGGGGCACACTCAGCCACCAGAATCCTTCTATCTGGCACTTCTGGGATGGTTGGGACTTCTCTGTTGTTGAAAAGCTGGGACTGACGTACATCTAGAGCCGGGCCTCAGCGATAGAGACCCTTCGACAGATCCCTTGTGGTTGGGTGCTGTTGAGTTGACCCCATGTGACAGAGCAGAACTGCCCTGTGGGGTTTCCTGGTGGTCTTTCTCTCCAGGAGTTACTAGCTGGTTTTGAGATACCACCTTACAGCAACCTGTGGGACAGAGTAGTGCTGTCCTTGTGAGTAGACTGTAGCCCTCTATGGGAGTAGAAAGCCCTCTGGAGCAGCTGGTGGTTTCAAACTGCTGACCTTGCAGTCAGCAGCCCAACCACTATGTCACCAGGGCTCCTAGTACTTTGTTATACTAAACTCAGAGTGAACCAAGAGTGGGTGGAGGAGAGGCCTTCCAAGCAGTCAGGAAAAAATGATGCCGGGTAAGCCCCAGCAATCACACCAACCTCACAACTAAACTGAGAGCCAACCAGTCAACTCTATACCAGGCTGTACATCTTCCTGGAGGTGGACTCTCACACCTTCCTTCCACGGGGCAGCTGGTGGGATTGAACTACCGACCTTTGGGTTCACAGCCTGGCATTTAATCCACTGTGTCATCCAGGTTCCTTGGTGATGGTACCCACCACACCCTTTGCCACTGAGTTGATCACCACTCAGACTGACTCTGTCTAGGGTTTCTGAGCTAGTCAATCCTGATGAGAGCTGGCCACCTCATTCTTTCCCCACAGAGCTGCTGGTGAGTTCCAACCACTGGCCTGGCAGTTTTTACTCAGTATTTACCCTGAAAGTGCCCCCGTGGCTCCCTGGAAATCCCCAAGCCGGGTTCAGATGCTGCCCCTGCTGTGTTTCTGGAGCTGGGCGGCAGCAGGGGTGGGCAATGAGCTCTGGGAAGTGAGAGGAATCTGAGCATAAGTCGGGGTTGGCATCTCTGTGCAGAGAAGAAGCATGTCCAGTGAGCTTGGACTCTGGGGGTGCAAAGGAGGCAGACAGCTGTTAGAGGGGCTCACTGCAAAGGAAACCCTGGCCAAGACCCAGATCTGACGGTGTGGCCTGCCAGAGCACTGGGCAGCCTTTTCATGGCCAGAACGGCTGCTCTGAGGACTCTTCCCCCAACCTCAGATAATGACACCCAAGAGTCCACAACACCACTGGCCTTTGAGGGCATGGGTGTCCCATGTGCCAAGAAGCACTGGAGACTCAGTAAGTTCAGCTTTGGGCTGCTAAATGAAAGCTCTGGAAAAGGAAGTCCATTGGCTGGAGAGAGGTGAGGCAGCCACTTCTGTAAGACTGACAGTTGCTGGGCCCCTGGGGTGCAGTTCTTCACTTCTGTCCCACTGGGTCCCCATGAGGGAATGGGCTTGGTCATGTGACAGAAGGCACAGAAGGACACACAGAGTCAGAGCGGGGAACAGGCTGGTCACAGCTCTCCGTTCAGAGCAATGGTCATCCTCTTTGCCAAGCACTTAGCTGAACGCTGTGCACAGCACAGATACCTGGTACTCAGGGACTTCGCTGTCCAACTGGTTTGGGCCCCAGGCTTGGGGAGGCAGTGACCACCCTTCCCCTTTCCCTCCTGCTCCCTCCCCCCCAATGATCCCCAGGAGAGCTGCCAGGTGGGGTGACAGTGACACCCACAGCCATCAGACAGAAGGTCCCTGTGTGGCTCCCACCCTAGCGTGTCAATTCGCTACAGCGTAGGCACTGCAGCCAAGTTCCCCTCCTCCTGGGGGAGGCGAAGGGTGGGGGCTGGGGGCACACCAGCCGAGCGGGCAGACTGAGAGGCTTGGTGCCAAAGGAGGTGTGATTTCCCCGGCTTGACGTCCTGGAGTGTGAACTTCAAATGCCCGATTCCCAACATTTGGCCATATTTTTTTCTCTCCTTTCCCCAAAGCAGATCCGTGAGCTCCAGCGCCTGGTGGGACACAGTCGCCTGTTGGTGGGAGAGTGGCTGCTCACACAGGGATGGGGGTGGATGGAGAAAGCCGGAGGCTGAGGGGGAGTGGGAAGAGCTGACTGCCTGCTGGCCTTGGGGTGGGTCCTCGGTGCAGGGTAGGTGGGTATGTGGACAGACAGACAGACAGATGGAGGCACTAGCAGACAGGCAGCTAGCAGGCCAGCTGGAGAGGAGGGGCATAACCCACTCTGTTCTTTTGTCATGGCTTTCACCCCCCAGCACCAGAGAGGCTTCCAGATTCTCCTCCGTGGCCAGGTCCCTCCGAGATCGGCATGGCCGGTCCACAGCTCAGTCTGACTGAGAGGAGAGCAGAGTTGAGGGGGGAAGCGAAGAGGGGGTAAAAAAAAAGGAGGGGGAGAGGAAACAAGGGAAGGCACGCAGGGAAGGAGCAGAAGGGAGGGAGGGAGGGAGGGAAGGAGGGAGGGAGGGAGGGAGGGAAAGAGATCTATACATAATTGGCCGGGCAGTCTACACATGAGAAAAAAGAACAGATAACTGCTCCATCCTGCATGACTCTCCCAGGCACTGTCAAAAGCCAGACACAAAAGAGATGGAACGATAGGATCCCATTTGCTTGAATGTCAAGACAGGCCAGATTTGGCTATGTGATCAGGGTCCAAAGAATGATGCCTCTGGGGCAGACGTGAACTTAGGGAGAGGCAGGAGAATGCCATCTTGGCTGCTGAGCAGTTTAAAATCTCCCTTTGGCCAGCAGACCCCTGGATGTCCACAGAGGGGAAAGTTCATCAGCAATTTTTACCCTGACTCTAAGTCTCTGGTATGGGTTTTATAGTTCAATAAAATGGGTAATATAGCAGAAAATGGCAGGCAGGGGCAAATGAGGACTCATCATTCAGAAGACGATAATGGACATTTAGCATATGATGAGTTTTGTATTGTCTTTGGGCATAAAGAGACAGATGGAACCCAGTCTCTACCTCCAAGGAACTCACCATGTGGCCTGGGCGACATGTGTCTCCAGGAAGCAGAATAAACCCCACACGAGAGAGAAGGGGTAAATCAGTGGAGAAAGAGGATACTTGCCAAGAGCCTCAGTTTGATAGATGGGGATAAAAACAGTAGTCCATCGAGGTTAGGACAGTAGAACAGAAAGATGTGTGAAAAATAGAGAGAGGGATATGGGTGGGTGGGTGGTGGATGGGTAGATGGATGGAAAGGAGATTAGGAAGATTACATGGGTGGATGCAGGAATGGATGGATACAGGTCTGGATGTATGTGTAGATTGATGGACGGATGGATAACGGGTGGTAAGTGGATGAAAAGATGACTGGTGGATAAATGGATGCTAGATAAACAAATGGTGAAGGCTGGGAATGGGTAGTGGATAGATGGATAGATTGATGGAAGGATGGTTGGTTAGATGGAAGGATACGGGATAGATAAATAAATGGCTAGAGAGATAGATGTATACGTGGATGGATAGATGACTGGTAGATAGATGATAGAGGCATGGCTGGATGGTGGATGGATACATAGATGCATGGATATGTGGATATGTGGATGAATGGATGGATGATTTTATTTATTCTTAGATGCGTGGATATGTGGATGTGTGGATGAGTGGATGAATGGATGGATGATTTTATTTATTCTTTGAGAGTAAAAAGAAGCTCTGCGTAAAATGAATGTTTAAGTACACACTGAGTAAATAAATGAAAGCATCTACTATGTCCTAGTTTCTCTCCTATGTCTGACAGCAAAGATCATCATGCAAGAGCCTTAAACATATTGCGGTTCTTTGGTCTGGTAGTTTCTCTGCTCAGATATGGCCTGGAGGAATAGGCAGGCATGCAGGGAACCTCTCAGAATGCAGGTGTTCCCTGTGACTTTATTGCTAACAGCAAAGGCCAGGGGACCCTCAAAGGGGAACATGGTGTGACTCTGTGTGTGACACAGAAGGCATGTTTCTGATCATCAGGGGAAACACTCAGGATACAAACGGAAGATAAAAATCAATTGTCTGTAAAATGACGTCTGTACCACAGACTCCAGGAGGGCTGTTTAGGAAATGCAAGGAGAGGGTGCGAGGGGGGCACCGCGTTCGACCGCTTCCTTTCAGATCCGGCATTCATTCATGACCCTACATTGAAGACACAGTGCTTCAGTGGGTAAAGGTGGGTAAAGGAAGACGACCCCTCCTTTGCCAGCTTCAAGGGAAAAGGCATTTGTCCTAAAATAACAGTGAAGGCGGCAGTGATGTACCCATGGCAATAAATTTCCAACTACTCTCATCTTAGAGATGCCTCCTTGCTTTTCTGGTGAACAAAAGTCTGCTCCCCACCTTCTGGAGGAACTCAGCAGCAAAGCAAGCAGGGTGGCACCCGGACGCCTCGAGGGTGATGGACCTGTGGTCAAAGGTGGGCTTGACTGCCTCTTGAAAGCCACTCCCTTCTCAGAGCCCTGCTGGTCTCTCAGGGCAGGTGGGTTGAGCCATGATAAAGCTTCCCAAGTTCCTTGGCTTAACCATGTATTCCAAGCTCCACCCCCAGACAGCAAGGCCAGCTCAGGATAGGGCAGAGGCTGAGCTCCCCTTGACCAGCTGGCTTTCTAGGAAAGGATCCGAGACTCAGAGAGCCTTGGTTCCTTACCCAGCTCCTTCCAGCTGAGAGAAGCCAGTCCAAGTTTGAATTGAGATAAGCGGCTCCAGAACCCAGACTGCTCTCCCAGCCTTGATTGAGTATTTCCTGAAATGACAAGTCTATGAGCCATGGCTTGGGGCCAGGTCCTAGGCCATGAGACCCCAGAGGGTGGAAAAATCATGATCATCCAGTCAATTCTGATTCATAAGGACCCTGTATGACAGAGTAGCAGGGCCCTTTTGGGTTTTTTGACTGTCAATCTTTAGCAAAGCAGACTGCCTCCTTGTTCTCCTGCCGAGCATTTGGTGAGTATGCACCATGAACCTTTAGGTTAAGAGACCAGTGCGTAACCCACTGTGACTCTTGAGCTCTCTCCAGGGGGAGGAGTGTGTCCCCACTTCTAGAATATAAGAAGGGTGATGTAAAAGAATACTTCTGGAAATCAACATTCTCCCAAGCCGAAGTTGACGGTGGGCATGCAGTAGAGAGTGTCTCATCCTGGGAGGCAAACAAGGAGAAATTAGTCCACCTCTGCGTAGGTAAGTACAGGGACTTCGAGTCTTCAGGAGAGATTATACTGTCAACTGCATTATCCTTGAAACTCACATGTCCTGTGCTTTGGTGTAAGACATCTATCTGTTGGTTCAATCTGGATTTAAGGACCTACTGTGAGTCAGATGCTGAGACACCAAAGCAAGTAATGTCCACATGACCCCTGGCCTTATTGTGCTTCCTGTGAAATGTGTGCCATGTGCACTTTAGTGACATGTGTCCTCTTATAGACAGGGCTTTCCAGAGATATTCATAACCCTTACTGTCATTGACTAGGGACCACAACGGGCTGATAACCAGATGGTCAGCGTTTCAAAGCCAACACTGGCTCCACAGGAGAAAGACAAGGACGTTTACACCCGTGAAGCGTTACAGCCTCATACACTCACCGGAGAGTTCTGCCCTGCATCACAGGGTTTCTGTGCGTTGGAATAGACCCACCGGCAGTAAGTTCTAGTTGATGTTTTTTTGACCATCATTAAGAGATGGAATGATGCACTGCATAGGACAAATGTGCCGTACAAGACCTCTTGTACAGATTCAAGGGCAGGGATGTCAATCTGAGGACTACAGATTGCTGTGGTATTTTTAATTCCATCACCCACATGTGCAAGCAAGACAGGGAGTAAGAAGAACGGGGGAAGAAGGGATACATTTGAATTATAATGGTAGCAAAAAATAGTGAAAGCACCATGGAGTTCCAGAAGGACAAACCAAGTCAGCCTGCCCCGTCCAATGAGGATGGAGCCTTTGCCCTGTGTGCTTTGGCCGTATTATCAGGAGACAACAGTCTCGAGCAAAGGCCATCATGTTTAGTAAAGGAGCATCAAAAAAGAAGAGACCTCCTCAAGGAGATGGGTGGGCACAGTGGCTGCAACTCTGACATGAAAACAAGGGTGAGGACGGCACAAGACCAGGTGGTGTTTCATTCTACTGTAGGTTGGGTCACTACGAGTTGGTCAATGGCTCCTAGCTCCTGCACCACCCCTCCCCCTCAGGAAAGGTTAGACTTCTGGTGTAAGGAAGGAGGCAGAGACACACAGCGATGACAGTCTTCTCCAATGCAGTGACAATGACAGAGCCAGGCAGCTGGTGGCATAAAAGCAACCTCCTCTAGTCAAAAAAAAGTCCCTATGAGTCCTTCAGAAGACACTGGGTTCCCTGGAAGATAGCATTCACATCAATTCTCCACTCCCAGGCATGGCCCAGAAGACCATCCTCTTTCCCTGGACCCTGTGCGTGAGATCCAGCCCACCTTGCTCCCAGAGGAACACATTACCCACTAAGTGGAAGCCGTAAGTGAAGGAGGGTTTTTTTTTTTTCTTCTTAAATAAAACATGTGCAGCATTTAGATATCATTAGTCATTACATTTTATTTTACTTTGTGCTTGTGGGAAACATTTTATTTCTAATCTGGTCCATTTGTGGTTTGTATTCAGTTGACTGGACAGGAAGAGCCAGCTGTGGTGGGTGGAGACAGGGGGCTGGGTGCAGAGGGGTTGGGGCCACCATGGGGACCCAAGAGAGGCTCTGAGGCCTTTTGTTGATCATCAAGCCCCTCTGGCCATGAGTCATTGCTACTGGGGGTCATCAAGTCAGTCTCAGCTTCGTGACCCTGTATGGCAGAGGAGAACTGCCCAGGTGCTGGCTTTCGGGCTTCTGGAAGAGAGCACCAGGTCTGTCCCCTGTGGCACAGTTGAGGGCATTGAGAGCTGAAAGCACGACCATTTCCCAGCCAGGTCTCCTGAGACCCTTGACCCAGCGCCCTTTATCTCTGTGATCAATTGTCCAAGAATGAGTGGTGTGCAAGCTTGGGCATGAGGACCTTGGAAGAAAATCCTAACAGCAATGAGTTTTTATTTTTAAAAAATATTTCTTGTGTTTGCTTTCTCATAGGTACGCATTTCCTTTCCTGTGTCCCTACACCTCGTGGCAATAATCATCAGCTATGTTTTGAGGAGCCGTCACCATATGCTGAGCAGTGTGTCAGCAGGATTTTCTTTAATCCTCACGAGGGGAACTTTGTAGATAGATGCAATCCCTCCTTCTCCAGGCAGTAATCCGAAAAGCTCCGAACACCGCCGAGGTGGTTCCCTGGTGTGTTTGGCAGCACATTCTGCCTTAACCTGACAGGAGTGGCGGTTCTCTATGATGCTCATGGTTTCCCTGCTGTGTGAGGTTCCTCTCTGCAATGGACACACTAGAGTGGCCCTAGGCCACCAGTCCTTCTGTGTTACACAGAGTTCTCTAGAGAAACAAAACCGGAACACTTAAGTTTATGTGTGTATATATATATATATATATATATATATATATATGTGTGTGTGTGTGTGTGTGTAAATGTACATATGCATATATATGGGTTTATACAGCTAGAAGGAATATAATAACTAATTAGAAGTACAGAGGACTCAATTCAACTCCATTTTGGGGAACAGTTAATACACTGAAAGTCCTTTAACTTACTCAGGCTGCCAGTTCACGGTCAAAGAAGCAGGGAGCAGAGTCTTCTCTCAGGTAAGACAGGCAGAGGCTGCCTGAAGACAGCAGATTGGGGGGGGGGGGGCGGGGGTGTCAGCACTAGAGTTTAGCAGAGCAGGCCCTGAGGGTATCTTGAACTCAAACAATGTATTGCAACAGGATCCACCAGACTGTGCCAACAGTATGGCGAAGCCATTCTCGAAGAAGCCTGAAGCTCTAACAAGACAAACCATTGGTTGTCTTGGCCCACATGTCACAGGTAGTGCAGCACAAGGTTGAGGCAAAGAACTAGCTCAAGCAGTGAGTGGCACACTGGTTCAATCACCAGGGAAGAAGAGAGAAGAGGGCAGGCCTTAGAAGCCACTTATCTCACTGAGCTCCAATCAAGCTGCGACCAGACTAAACTCCACCCCCATGTTCCCATTGGCCTAGTTGGCATAATAAACCTAACTATCACACCTTCCGTGGTGGCCGTTGGAACTCAGATGTTATGTGTAGATGAAACACAGGCATTGATGATCTCACAGGTTTTCAGACTAGAAGTCTAAAGGGGACTAAGAAAAGCTCCTTTCTTATTTGTAGCACTGGATTTCCTTGTTGCACATTATGTATGTGTGAATGTACATGGGCATGTGTGTATATATTCATATGGCATGTATGTGCACATATATAATACATACATGTACATCCACATCCATATATAAGTGGGTATGTGTATATATGTATGCACACATATGCATGATGTATATGTATAATTATGTGTATGTGTGTATATGTGAATGCAAATGGACATATTCCCATGCATATATGTGTGTATATAAGTGCACATGTGTGTATCTACATGTATATGTATACATTTTTATGTAATCCTCACTGGTTCCACTTCTCTAGAAAGCCCAACTCATAAAAGTTTCCAAGTCTCTGACCTTTCTGGAAGCTGAGCAGCACCTCTGTCTCCCATGAGTGGGTTCGACAGGTTGGACCAATTGAGCTCTGATCACAGATCTTTAGTAGCAGTGAAAGACTTGGCTAGTGCATAATCAGGGCCCTTTGTCTTTCTGTTACACAATTAAAAGCACAATAAAAAAAATGAGTGTAGGACCAGGTAGACTTCATGTGGTCCTTAGCTTAGACTATGTGCTCCAAGTAGAACTAAGACCCGGGATGCTGGTTTCATTGTCCCCTCCCATGTCTGCTCAAATAATTCGACAGACTAGCCAGTTAACATTGACATGACTGAAAGGACAAGCATGACATCCACAAATTACTGAACTGGAGCTGCTCTGACATTATGGAATCCTACCATTAAAACACTGGGAGTGATTTAATAAAAACGACAGATTCCAGATCCGTACCTAACCCTGTGGAATCCGAATCCCCAGGGATTTTGAGAATATTTATCATATTCTCCTCCTCTCGTGAACTGACAAACAGTCCTGGTGAAACAGTGGGTTAAATGTTGGACCATTCATCATAAGGTTGGCAGTTCAAAATCATTAGCTGCTCTGCAGGAGAGAGACGATGCTGTCTGCTCCCATGAGGGTCTACAGTCTGGGTACCCAAATGGACAGTTCTACTCAGTCCTACAAGGTCACTTCGGGTTGGAACTGGCCCAATAATAGCGGGTTGGGTTGGGTTTCATGCACTGACGCCGAGCAGCTCAGACTCTCAGGTAGCATTTTTGAAGCTGCTTCATCTCACCCCACGCTTCCTCTGGCAGGTATGTGAATCTTCTCTGAGCACCTTGCCGAAAGATGTATGGCCTGGTTTTGTTTGCGTATCTTCTAGGACGGGTAGGGAGCTCACTCACTCAGAGCTGTTAATTCAATCTGAATTAACAACAATCAGGAAACAAGAATCTGGCCCTAATCGCTGGAGCCTTCCAGAAGCAGCAGCTTCCCCTGCCTAGTTTGATCAGGGACATAGTAGAAATGTACATACACACACACACACACACACACGACCTGGCATGGGAGCTGGAAGGAATTGCAAAGCCCTTGTGTCTTAGGCTCAGTTCTCTAGATAAGTAAAAGTGAAGTTTATAAGTGGTATATATACATATAACCTCACACTAAGAACTGGCTTACACAGTTGCAGAAATGGCATGCTCCAAGTTCATGGGTCAGATGTCAGGCTTGAAACTTCTCTTAACTTCAGGTCAGCACCTGATGAACACAAGATTGACAGCAACACAACATGCTTCTGGCTACAAAGGTTAACGAATTCAGGGTCAGCAGGTAAGATGACTGTCTGCTGATGATTCCCACAATGGAAAGGCAATATGGCAAGCCATTGACTAAGTTCAAACAACCAGAGGTTCATGAGCCAGAGGAAGCATCCTGACTCACCATAAAGCAAGCAAGCTTTTCCACAATCTCTCTTTATATTGGAAGCAGGCCACACTCCAAAGGAGATATCATCATGGGATTACTAGTTCTTAACTGAAAGCCCACTAAGACTCCTGGCCAACCCAAGTTGACACACAATTTTAGCTATCACAATGTGGAAACTCATTCAGGTGAAGAAGCAGTAATGAAGTTTCAAGAACAAGCATTGTCACATTTGTGTTTGAAAAGAGCCAAACTAAGCTGTGCTCACTTTGCATGACCAGTGGATTAGATGGTGTGTAAAGTTCAGTATATAATATCCAGGAGACTCCTATATTCTAGATATCTATTTTATTCCTTTGTGACTTCATGCAATTCACCCAAATTCACTGTCTATGTGAGTTTCATTGGGCTGCTATAACAAATATAATAAAGTGGTGGTTTACAAGAACAGAAATGCTTCACACTTCTGGAAGCAGGGAGTTTGAAGTAAGAATGATGACCATGTTGGTTCCTTCTGAGGACATGGAGGATGGATCTGAACCATGACCCATTCCTAGCTCTTGGTGGCAGTCAGCAAGCTCTGCCTGTACCTCCAAATGTGTGCCTGACTGTGGCTCTTCTCTCCAGGGATAAAGACACACATCAGACTGGATCAGCATCTTCTATACTCCAGTAGGAACTCATGTCAAGTTCACTGACCTATTTTCAGACAGTGCCACGTTCAAAATCACCAATGGTTGGGACTTCAAGATATCGTTTGAGAAGGCCATACTTTGATCTATGATGCTGAGCTTCCCTTTCCTCATCTGTAAAATAGGAACATCATAATCACCTCTCAGGGAAGAATCTGGGCTGGAAAGAGCAAACATTTAATAAAATGTGTTCACCAAGAAGGACTGAGTGTAGGAAAACCATGAAGAATGGGGCATCATCCCCAGAATAGGAAGAGTGTGTCACTGTTCCCACCTATGTCTGGAAGTGCCAAGTAGAGAGAGAGAGAGAGAGAGAATAGAGAGAAACACCTAGCAGAAAAGTCTCAGGCAAGAAGCCAGCCTGTAGCAGTCTTATGAGGAGGGAGAAATGGGGATAAGTGCTCCAACCTCTCTTTTGTCCCACTCTCAGATCCTCTGGGGGCTCTCTATTGATGGAGCAAGTCAGAGCCTGTGGTCCAAGGAAACCATTGATGGATGTAGCCCACAAGGACACATTCCTGAGGTATGTTGCCAAGAGAAAAGGTTGGACAAATGGATGCCTTGGAGCACAACCATGCTGAAAGCATAATAACAGAGCAGCCTTCCAAAGTCCAGGGTACCCAACAGATAGCAAGGGAAGCCATCTCCATGTCCTTACCCTGTCAGACAGAAGACCCAGCAAGAGCCAGCTTGGGTCAGACTTCCCAGGGACCTAGTGTGGTCCATCCTGGCTGCTGCACAGACATGAGGCATGGTTTCGCCAGGATCCCAGGCAGGCTGTAACCAGGGACTGCTGGACTGTTTATGAAATGCTGTCTGTGCAGAGCTGTGAGCTGTCGAAATCAAGAGGCTGACATTTAACATGCAGCCGCTTCCTGCGATGGATAAATATTAAACACAGCATGACCGACAGGACTAAGTAAATATCTATTAGTCTCTGAGATGGAGTCTGCAGGCACAAGGAGAGGGTGCCCTAATTGCTCACCCTTCTCATAATATTAAATAATTGTCTCGCCAGACCTCAGTCCAGAAGAGGAGTTAGAGGAGTTGTTCAGCTCGCTTCTCTCTCTCTCTCTCTCTTTCTCTCTCTTTCTCTCTTCTCCTTCTTTTCCTCCCTCCCTTCCCCCCTCTCTCCCTCATTATATTACGTTGAATGATCTTACTTTTCTTTCTTTTTTTTTTTGAAGACCAAAACCAATAGCCATCGAGTTCATTATGATTCATAACAATATAGGACAGAATAGAATTGCCCTGTGAATTCCTGAGGCTGTGGATCTTTACAGGAATAGAAACTTCCTCTTTCTCCTACGGAATAACTGGTGGACTCAAACTGCTGTCTTTGTGGTTTGCAGCCCAATGTGCTGGCAAAGGTCTTTTTTGAGGACAGGAAAAAGAAAAAAAATAATGACATAGGGAAAGGTGTGACTTGCCTTCAAAGATATCTCTTTGTCTGAGCCACATGGTATAGTGTGGACCTTCCAAGTTAAGAGGACCGGGGCCTTGGGTGCGCTGATTTGTTGAAATGGTTTGCAGGGATGTACTAGTGTACACTGGTTTTTTTAGAGTGAAGAAATGCAAACTAAGGTTTTCATAAGAAAGAGAAGTATGGCCTAGGTCTCGAGAGGTTTCTACCCCAAAGCTGCCATGTCTTAAGAGAGAGCACTCCCCCACCCCTCCTCTGAGCCTTCCTATCAGAACTCTCATTGACCAGTCCCTCATGACGGCAGTCATGCCTCCTGAGGCTGGTGATATTGGCTTCTGTGGAAGTCACCTACTCTGGTGTCAATTTCAGGATTAAGAGTGTAGGAGAGGAGTCTAGCCTGTCAATCTTGAGATAGCCAATGAGACCTCTGTGTGAGTATGGCTTTCCAATGAGAATTCTGGGAAATCCGGCCGTATTTCCCCCTTGGAGATGATACTCAGTCCCTTGGAGATACTCTACTGAAAAGGCACATGGCAGCATGCTGATAGACTCTGAGCCCTGGAAACTGGAGGAGCCACTAGTAAACCCCTGCCAGCACTGAGATGCTTCTATCACCACTGGATATACAAGACTCTGCACCCACTGGCCTGTGATTGTCTTGATATCATTACATGTGCTTCATGAGCCTGAAGAGGACTTATACATTGATATCGGACATATGGACTAATATTGGACTTATGACCTTGGACTGGATTGAGTTGGGGTGTTTTCTCAATGTTCACTTGTTCTTGTATATAAACCTCTCCCTTATATGCATATGTTTGTTTATGAATTTTGTTCCTCTAGTCTATCCAAATTAACACAGTTTCCCAGGAGAATCTTTTCTGGTTCAGTCAGTCCCCACCAGCAGCACATGTGTTCTGGTATAATCTGAAAGAACCAGGCTGTGACATTCAACTACTGCCAAGGTTGTTTCTCCAAAAACCAAAGGCCACCATACTTAGGATAAAATTAGATCTTCATACCCACAAAAGCACCTGATGTGACTTAGGGACAGTTAGGCTAACACTGGGAGTTCCCACTCTCTCCCAGGCAAAGCCGGTGGGAGATGTAGGAAGGACCATCCCCACTGAGAAGAAGCAGGGCATGTGAGCTGGTCATTAAAATGCAGAACAGCATAGGTGATGATGAACCTCTCCAGTGTGTACACCTGGAGCCATTTGTAGAAAGGGAAGCTGAGATGTGAACATGCTACATGTAATGTGTTCATTTCTGTAGTAAGCAAGAGGAACTTGAACTCCAATCTCCCTTTCATTGGGTAAGGGTCAAGGCTTTAACTAATAAGCTCTCAGGAACAATTGTCTGGTATGAAGGCCTATTTATGACAACCCCACTCGTATCAGACAGAACTCTGTCCCATGGGATTTTCCATGGTGGTTTTCCTGAAGATTCTTCTGTGTGTATTCAGTTAACCATGTGGTTCATGTCCAAGGGTATGGTGCCCGTAAATGCCAGTGGTTGGACTGTGCTGTGCCACTTCTGTGTCAAGTGAAGTTGGGTCTTGCCAGAAGGAGAGAGAATTTGTGTGGTTCACAAACCTAAGAGGATTCAAGTTGTCAAGAGCAAGGCTCTGTGATCATGCTTACTTTTCAGACCCTTCTTTAATTCTTTGGTTTTGGCATATCTATACAGCTGTTTCCACACTCAAGATAACAAGCATATCATTCATCCCCTGTCTTAAGCTGGCTCATCTATAGAAACAAAAGCCAAGGAAGCTTTTTTATACCTACACACAGAAAATTGTATCTCCAGAATGTGACTCACAGTTGGAAAGACAGGCAAGTTCCAGGTCCTTGGGTCAGAAGTCAGGATGAAGGCTTCTCCTGACCCAAGAAGCTATAGGAGGGGATGAACTCAAGATCCCTGAGTCAGGTAGGAGGCTGCTGCTGGCTCTAGTGAATGAATCTAAGGTTGGCAGGTCATATGACAAGCTTCTGACTCTAGCTGGAAAGGCTAACAAGTCCCAGGATTGGTGAGCAATATGGCAGGCAGCTAACTAGCTCAGGACCCAAAAATGGAGGTCAGAGGACGATGAGCCAAATGCAGGACCCAGAATTGGCAAAAAAGCAAGAGAGTTTTTCCAGAACAGCCATATATATTTATCTGCCACATTTCTCTTACTGGAAGTGATTTGCGTCATAGTAGATCTCTCTTCATGGGGAATAACCACATCATAACTCCCCAAATCACTGAGAATCATGTACCAGACAAATGAATATATAACCTTACCCATCACCCATCTCCAAAATATTCCTGTGCACTTTTGTGATTTCCCTTTCCCTTAGCACTTACCCTCTCTCCCCAACAACCACAGATCCACATTCAGCTCTGTAGATTAATTAGACTTTTCTAGACATTTTTTAATGAATTGAATCATACAGTATGTAAACTTTTGTGTCTCACTTCTTTTATTCAGCATAATGTTCTGGAGATGCTCATCTGTGTTACTGCATGTATCGATTCATTCTTTTTTCATTCCTGAATAGTATTCCTTGTGTTTCATTGTTTCCTGCATACAGATTACTATAGCCTAATGGCTTATTCACTAGCTAGTACAATTTTATATTACTTTCAGGTTTGGTCTATTATATTTACCACTGATATGAGTATTGGTATACAATCTCTGTATTGACATATGTTTTTAATTTTCTCCAGTAAATTCCAAGAATGAAACAGCTGGATTATCTGGTTTAATATGCTTTTTATGTTTATATTTTTTTTCAATGCACACTGTTTTCCGAAAAAAAACAAACAACTATTTACAACCCTAACAGCAATGTATACAATTTCCAGGGTCTCCAGATCCTGCCTATAACTGGTACCAATAATAGGTTAGGTTTGGAAATTTTCATTTAAAGTTCTGAAAATTTGGATTTACTTTGGGAATTTTTACTTAACATTTTGAAAATTTGGATTTAGTTTGCA
Source organism: Nesogale talazaci (assembly GCA_004026705.1). Classification (NCBI taxonomy): domain Eukaryota; kingdom Metazoa; phylum Chordata; class Mammalia; order Afrosoricida; family Tenrecidae; genus Nesogale; species Nesogale talazaci. The sequence continues at coordinate 18,217 of PVJH01018592.1, read as the reverse complement.
TTTCTTTAATGATAAATAATGGGGGACATCTTTTCATGAGTTTATTTGCCACCTGCATATCTTCTTTGGCAAAGTAGCTATACGGTCCCCTTTGAAAATTTTTATTAAATTTTTTATTTTGAAACCATTGCAGCATCCATTTTGAGCATGCCATTGTTGGCCACTTTGTAATTAGGAGGTTCTTTTTATTTTTTAGTTTTGGGACTTCTTTTACACTCTGGATGGAACTACTTTATCAGAATTGTGACATGCAAATATATTCTACCAGCCCATCCCTCGTTTTTTTTCCTGTATCATTTCTTTGCAGTTTATGTCAAGGAGTAGGTCTTAAATTTGATCAAGTTAAATCTGTCAATATTTTATTTTATGAATTATGTTAGTATCATAGCAAAGCACATTTTGTCCAACTCAAGGTACCAAGGGTGTTTTTTCTATATTTTCTTCTAGAATCTTTATAGTTTCAGGCTTTGCATTTGGTTTTTGATCAAGTTCGCATTAATATTTGTCTATATCAAAGCATTATATATGGATTTCCAATTGCTCCAGTGTCATTTGTTCAGATACTGTCGCTTCTCCACCGAATTGCCCATATGCCTTTATCAAAAGCAGTTGCGTGAATCTGTTTCTGCACTCTGTCTTCCACTGATACATTTATCATATTTGCCAGGCCCACACTGTCTCATTTACTGTAAGTTTAAAATAACTTTTGAGATCAGAATGTGAAAATCTTTTTTCCAGATTTTTTCCTTGCTTTTCAAGTTGTTTTGGCTCTTCTAGGACCTTCATTTTCTACATGGATTTTGTAATTAATTTTCTCATTTCTACCCCTAAAAAAGCCTGCTGGGAATTCAACAGGAATTATGCTGACTCTATAGATCAGTTTAGGAGAAACTAGCATCTGGACTACATTGAGTCTTTTGATCCATGAATGCAGTATATCTTGATACTTTATTAAGATATCTCTCAATATTTTCTGATTTACAATATATAGCTCTCTTATAGATTTTTACCCATTTCATATTTTCTCATACAAACTCTAGTTTTTTATTCCAATTTTTATTGTTCTTTATTATACAGTAAGATCATTAGCCTTATATATTGATCCCTGTATTCTCTGACCTTGATCAATTGCATACAAGGTCTAGTAGCTCTAGATTCCATGAGTTTCTACATAAACAATTATAATGTTTATGAATAGATTATTTCCTTTCCTTCTTAATCTGGATGCCTTGCACACTGTTTTATTAAATTGGTTAGACCCTCCCAAATAATGGATGGAAGCACCAACAATGAGTTTCTTTGACCTGTTCCTAATAGTACAGGGAAAATGTTTCATTTTAATATGACATTTAATGCTATAACTCTCCTGTCTAAAAGGAGGCTCAAAAAGTTTGGGGAAAATTTCATTATCCTCTTATTCTAGTTTCCCTAGAAACTATAAGGCATCTCATACTCCTTTATCTGCACCACACAAATTTTGGTTTGTCATATTGGAATTTTGATTCATTTGAAAGCCATTTCCAATGTCCCTTTTGTTTTGTTCCATGGATAATTTATAATCATGTCTCTTAGTGCCTAAATCTCTTTATTTTTTTTAGATACCATTCTGTTTCTGATACCAAATTGAAATATTTTGAGGCCAGATTATATTTTGAATAGTTTAAGCTATTTAACATTTTTTATTAATTAACAAATATGCCCTACCTTGGAAATTGTTCCGGGTTGCATCTGAGAAATAGCTGTGTTTTTTTGGTTGTTATTGTTATTTTGTGTTGTTGACTGGAGTGTCTACAGACCGATGAGGTGAAATTGGTTCTTAATGTTATACAAACCTTTCTTCTTACCTTTCTCTAAGTGTATTCCATTGACTATTGAACGAATGGCACAGAAATTTCCAACAATACTTAGGAATTTGTCTATTTCTATTCAGAATTATGCTAACTTTTTATTTATATATTTTGAAGTCCTGTTATTAGGTGTGTACGTGTTGAGGATTTTTATCATCATTGCCCCATTTATCATCATTATAGTGAAATGCCATTCTTTCTACTTGATAATATGTTTCCTTAAAAAATTTACTCTCTCTGGAATCGGAGAGATGGTCTTGAGTTAGCCCCTTTCGTTGTTTACCTCTCCTGGCTCTCAAACAAGACCTTGACCCCTCTGAGATGCCTCCACACTCTGGACATCCTCAGCCCGATTTGTAAGAAATGTTCACTGTCTTGTAAGACCAGGAATTACTAGCTGCAGCTGTGCTGCTCTTCCCAACCCTGGTACCCTGCCAACCTGATGGGAGATCCGGAGCAGGCTGGAGACTCACAAGCGGGTTAGACATGTGGAGCAGAGCTAAGACAGTTTCTGAAGACATCCTCAGTCAATGGCAGCCAAGTGTTGGAACTGCCCGTCCTTACATCCCCTTCCAACACCAAACATCTGAGGTACAGCCAATATGACCTACAACAACAACAGCAAAAAGAAGTGTATACAAATTGTTTATAACTTCTCTGTGCCTATCCTCAAAACAACCAATAAAATACCAGTTACCAAAAAAAAAATTACTCTAAATTTAATATAGTCGTAAACTTTCTTTAATTACTGTTAGTCTAGTGTTAATTAATGCTTTTACTTTTACTCTACTGCTGTCTTGATAGTGAATTTCTTGTAGGCCACATATATGGGCCTTCCTATTTTATTCAACTTTATCAACTGGATACATATCTATTAAATATGACTGATATGGCTTGGTTTAAACCTATCCTCTTAACAACTTACGGTGTGTTTGCTATTTTTCTCAAGCATTATTTTTTTCTTGAAGTAGACCTCTTTTTGATAAATTGGACTGTAATTGAATAAAAATATTATGATTTCTATTAGGGAGTTAGGGTTTGTTTTGTGGGCGTTGGGGTAATTACAAGGACTGCTTGAGTTTTTGTAGTATGTACAAATTGTGACCATCTGCCTCCAAATGATATTAAACCCCTTCCAATATGTCCAGTAGCCTTCCAACAATGAACAGACGTGTTTTGTCGGGTAGGGTTCCATCCGTTCTGACCCAATGTACAACAGGATGAAACACCATCCGGCCCTCATCGCATGTATAATTCTTCTTTTTTAAATAGATAGCAGAGTTGATTCGTGGTTACTAAGGTCAGTATCAAGAAAGTGGGGGGTGGAAAGGAGTGTTGGAAAGACTAGATTATGGAATGGTATGCTTGAAAATAGATTTTTATCATTGCTGCCAATAAGGCTTCAACCTGTAAATCCAAAACTTGTGTGATCGATCAACGCGGGGGCTTCACAAAGTTTGTGGGAAACTTCCACCATGTTGAAATTCATTGGCAGTTCTCACTGGAACCATGTCTTGTGCCGATTTGTTGGCCACCTTGCTCTTCCAGCTGTGTGGCCAGGCACACCAGGACTTGGTGACATCTGGCAGGGCTGAGAGGTGCTGGCTCAGCTCAGCAAGGGCGGGTTCTGCATTGTTCACAATGTCTCCAGGTTGGAGTCTGTCAGAGATGCTCTGTCACCTCAGAGAGCACAAGCCAGGTTGGCCCTTGCTTCGAGCTGAAGAGGTGCAAGGAGCCTCAGGAAAAGGTACCCAGCCAGGTTGCTATGTGCAACCACATCGCCCCAAACTGGTCACTGTTGCCCCCCTCTTCCTGTCACCTGGAAGCACCAGGTACATGGGACTCAGGCTGCGGGTGCTTCTCCCACAATTATTTTTATGTTTGAGCCCATTGTGGAAGCGCCTTTGTCTGTCCATCTTCTGGAGGGCCTTCTTCTTTTTGCTGCCCCTCTTCTTTACCAAGCATGATGTCCTAGTCAACATACCTAGGAAGAAATCTCACCAGCCTCAATTCTAAAGTGCAGTCTAGCTGTCCTTCTTCCAAAGCAGGTCTGTCTGTTCTTTTGGCAATCCCTGGTACCTTCACTATTCTTCTCCAGCACCATAGCTCACCAGAGTACAGGCTGATTACTGCCAGGGTGGTGGGTTTGGTGTCAGAATGCCATAGAAACAGTCATGAAGCTCAACAAAGCTAGTCAGTTGGATGCTTTGGTTTCCTGGTGCATTGAAAAGTTACATAATGCCATATTTAAGCACACGCTAGCCTTAAGAGAAAGTCTGGTATATTGCCAAGATGACATAGAGACATGAAGTGAGCACGTGCTATTGGAGAACGGCACCTGTAGACCTGCTAAGTGCAGACTTGCCAGAACCTGCCATCTGTGAGACACATACCGGCTGCAAAGTTTTATAGAGTGATGCACAGTACACTGGGGTCTGCTTGTATTCTATCTACCCCACCTGATAGGTATGCTGTTGCACTCACGTATACGTTTCTATGGACATTAGAAGAATGCATCTCCCTATCTACCTACCTATCTATCATCTATCTATCTGTAGCATTATCTATCTATCTACCATATATCGATGTCCGTGTATCCATAGCATTATCTATTCTCAACTGCATTAGACTATCAGTTATAAATTAAAATATCTAAAATTGTTTTCTGTGTATCTATTTGGAGACCATTCACAAGATTTACACCCTTTATATACCCCTATTCCCCTTGAAAATTATTTTCCTTCAGCATGAAGGACCTTTCTTTAACAGTTCTTCTAACTTACGGAGTTCTTTAAAGCAATTTTTATTTCACTTTGGTGAAATGTGAACTATTGACTGTTGGTGAGTTATAATTCACTTCATCTCTTTTGTTGGCTTTTATGTTGCTGGAGTGGTTCCTTGAGTGTTCAGAGTCTACACTCCACCTTTGAGTGATGGTGAAGAGTGCTGATGGCGGACCACACACTGAACTGATAGCCACAGTCAGTAATCTGAACCTACCTGCCCCAGGGGGTGGCTGGTCTTATAAAGATCTAAAATTTGAGAAACTGAGAAAGGCAGTTCTAACCCATCCTTGCAGTGTCACTATGAGTCAGCATCAACTTGATGGCCAAGAGTCTTAAGTTTCAGGTCATACTAACCCACTTCACCTACTGACATTTTTCCCAGGATACAGCTTTGTTTTGCCTGCTTTCTTCCAGGACTTGAAAGGACCTACTATTGCCTGCTTGTCAGGGAGAAAAGGTTACTCAGTCCTCACCCTACCTATTGAAAACCTCCATACTATCATCAGCCCACACTGGATCACTAACCCAAGGCTTAGATCCCACCTACAGCTCTGCCTTCAAATTCACTAATCTTTTCTCCGGCAGCATCTAATATGCTGCTAGTGTCAAGTGTTGTGGTTTTCATGTCTACCGCTTTATTTTCTTTGCTGTTTTATCTTCCATCTCTCTGTTCAGTATGTTTACTCTTGTCTCTAAGTTGTTGAACACAGAGCATCCAGACATGTGCCACATATGTACAGAGTATGTTCTGTGTAAAAGAAGAGTAGGTAATTTGGGCATTGTGTGAACCCCATACTAAATGCAGTACATATGTTTGTGCATATTCAATGCACCTATATCAAAGTAAATTCATGAGTTGCTCCAGCTCTATTAGGGCCCACAGACTCAGGATTTGCAAACTTGTACCTGCAATTGGCTGCTTCTGGACATATGAGGCACTCTAGTGGTTTAGTAGGTTACTTAACGGACTCTTAACCACAAGGTCAGCAGTTTGAAACTGCCAGCTGCTCCATAACAGAAAGATGAGGCCATCGACCACAGAAGAACCATCATGAGGATGGCAAAGGGACAGACAGTGCCTCATTCTGTTGCTCATAGGATCGCTATGAGTGAGAACTGACTTGGATGGCGTTGGACAGTAGCACCCACTCTCATAAATGGTTCTTCGGTGCCAGTGCACCGATGTCACCACATAACAACCCCGTATACAGTGGAACAAGACACTGCCTGGCCATGCACCTTCCTCACATTGATCCTTATGTCTGAGCCTATGTCTGACCATTATTGCCTCTAAAGAGCATGCTGGCTGTACTTCTGCCAAAGCAAATGTGCTGGCTGTTCTAGGAGCCAGTGTACTTCCAATACTCTTCTCCAGCAAGGTAATTCAAATGCACCAATTCTTCTTCAGTCTTCTTTATTCAATGTCCAACTTTCACATGCACATGAGGCAATTGAAAATACCCAGCTTGGGAGACCAGGGAATGGGAGAGAATGGCTGGGATCGGGCACATCTCTGCCCTCAAAGTAACACCCTTGCATTTCAACACTAGAAAGAGGTTTCATGCAGCAGATTTCTCCAATGCAATGTGTCATATGAGGTCTTCACTGCTGCTTCCCTGAGCATTGATTTGTGGACGCCAGCAGGACAAAATCCTTGGAATCATGACAGTCTCACAAAGCCACAGGGACAGTTGTACTGGGTCCTGTGGGGTCTCTATACATCCGCATGGATTCCTTGGCAGTGAATTTGGATGTGTGGTATTCTCTGAGCAGCCTGTGGGGAGCCTGATGGCAATTGGAAGTCTTTAAGGGATAGCAAGTAGCCCCCAGCATCTTCTCATAGACACTGACTGATCCCTGAGCACCAGAGCAGGACATGTGCTGGTGGTGGCCACTGATATAGTCCCAGCCGGGCTGCCACCCTGACTCAGGAGCTGCCTGCTGCTCTGTGACTCCAGGCCAAGGCTGAGAGCACAGTCTGCTGCATCCCCACAGACTCCGCACCAGCCCCACCTCCTGTCACTCTTCCAAGCAAACCCCTCTTACCTACCCCATGGGTTTACTTGTGGGCAGACACACCTGTACCATTACAAAAGGTTTTACTGGCCTTGTTATCTCAGGGTTGTTTCAATTCATTGATTCCCTGCCCCCCCACCACCTCTTCAGCATCTTGGGTCATACTTTCCCGTGTCTTTGTGTGTCTTGATTGCATTCCAGCTATTGTGAATTTTACCCTTTTTGAAGGCTTCCTAATTTTGCATTTTTATAAAGATGCTTACACTTTGGTGTTGTTTTTGTTCATGAGAGTGGCTCGACTCTTTGAGATTTTGATTCTGAGTCTCGTGAGCTGAGACCAGAGAAATGGTTGAAGCAAGATTCCCTACCAATGAGACCTGGGAAGAAGTTCTGGTGACAAAGGAGTTGCAAGCTGAACTGCTCTCTGCACTCCTCGGTAGAAAGATGGGGCTTCCTCCTCCCATGAGAAGTCACAGTCTCAGAGACTCCCAGAGGCCACTCTGCCCTGTCCTACAAGGTCACTGTGAGTCAGCCTGGACTTGGTGGCAGCCAGTGGAGTTGAGGAGCCCTGGTGGTTCTGTGAGGCAAGCTTTGACCTGCCTGATAGTGCAAGATTGGCGGCTCAGACCCACCCACCGCTCTGCTAGTGACGGAAGTAGGACATTCTCATTCGCCAATGACATTTGACAGGTGATTTACACTCTCAGAAACTTGTGGGATCACTATGAGTTGGAATCAACTTGACAGTCATGAGTTTAGGTGTTTTTCACTAACCAGAAGGTCAGGGGTTCAAACTCCCCGGCTGCTCCCTGGGAGAAGGCTGTGGCTGTCTCTCTGCTTCCATAAAGATGATAGCCTCGGAGCCCTCTGGGGAATCTCTGCTTATCTATAGGTCGCTGCAGTTTGGAATCTACGGCTTGGGTTTGGGTTTGTGTTGGTTGGTTTTTACATGCAACAAAACTCTTCTCTGAAGGCCCCCTTAATGGAACAGGGGTTATGTCTGGAGACTGTTTTATCAAAGCCTGTCGTGCCTTTCTTCCCCCTTATCTCAAGTAGGTTGTGCATAAGCATAAGCTCACACATGCCGAGATGAACGCTCATGAGCTCACCTTGGCTATCTCTCTAGGACTCTTTCAAACTGTGTTATTCTCTCTCCTCTCCAGAAATGGGAGCTTCCTTGGTCTCCCTGTGCACTCAGCTTCTTCTCATCATAAGGAGAAAACACTAACATCTTCCTCTGTCCTCCCCCCTAACATTATAGCCTAGAATCTCTAGAAGGAGGAATTAAAGGGATTCTTTCATTTATTTGCCTTTCCCCTGGTGCGACCCTTCTTGGGTGCCTAATGTCCAAAGTCTTAAAAAGACATTGCTTCACATATTTAATTTGTTCTTTTAGCTGTTTCAGGTTGCTAAGTAAATTAAGCCCTCTTATTCTATCTTGATCATACGCAAATGAGAGATATGCAGGGGGCCTCTGAAGTGGGGGCTATCTAGGGACTTATCCTCCCACTTATCTGTCATTCTATTATACTGTGTTTATTGGCATGCTGCTGTGTTGCTAGATGGTCTACCAATGGTGTTTCAAATCCCTTCAGAGTCATACAGGTGAGCAGGCATCAGCAGCGCTTTCAGATGAAGAACAATGTATGAAGCCGAATCTGAGAGCGACGTGGCTTTTGACTCCACTGGCTGCAGCAGTACCTGGACAGGCAGCTGCCAGAAATTCAAGTAGAATCCAGAAGAGGATATGGAACAAGTAATACCTTTGCTGACAACAGATGGATGTTGGCTGAAAACAGAGACTATCAGAAAGATGTCTATTTGTGCTTTATTGCCTATGCAAAGGCATTTGACTTGGTAGATCAAAACAAACTATGGGTAACATTGAGAAGAATGGGAATTTCATAACACTTCCCTGTGTTCACGGGAATCTGTCCATGGGTCAAGAGGCAGTCATTCAAGCAGAACAAGTGAATATGTACCCTATGTGACAGAACAAAGCACTTCCCAGTCCTACACCATCCTCACATTTGCTCCCATGTTTGAGACCATTGTTGCCACTACTGTGTCAATCCACTCATTGTTGGTCTTCCTCCTTTTTGCTAACCTACATGATGTCCGTTTCCTGGTAATATGGCCAAAGTATTTGAGATTAAGTTTCATCATCTTGGTTTCTAAGGAACATTCCAGAGAGATCTGTTTATTCTTCTGGTAGTCCATGATAATTTTAATATTCTGCTGACAATGTATTTTGAAGGCATCAATTCCTCTTTAGTTTTTTTTATGCAATATCCAACTTTCACATGCACATGGGTAATTGAAAATACCATGGCTTTGGCTCAACCACATCTGTGTCCACAAAGTGACAGCATCGCTCTTCAATACTTTAAAGAAGTCTTATGCAGCGGATTTGCCCGATGCAGCATGTCACTTGATTTCTTGACTACTGCTTCCATGGGGGTTGACTATGGGTCCAAATAAAGTGAAATCCTTGACAAATTCAATGTTTTCTGCATCCATCATGACGTCTGCGAGTCCAGTTGTGACGATTTTGGTTTTCTTTGTACTGAGTGGGAACAAGCTTAACAGTACCACCACCCAGAACAAAGGATTTGTCGATAGGTGTCACGAGTCAAGCTTCAACTCATGGAGAATATATGTTCAACAAAACAGCATCTGGTTTTGTTCCTCTTCAGGAGCCCTGGTTGTAGAGTGGTTACATGTTGAGCTCCTAGATCCGAGGTCAGCAGTTCGAAACCACCATCTGATTCAAGGGAGAAAGATAAGATTGTCTACTCCTAAAAAGAGTTACCATCTCAAACTCACAGGGGCAGTTCTTCCCTGTCTTACAGGATCACTGTGAGCTGGCATCAATTCGATAGCAGTAGGTTTAGTTTTTGCTTTGGTTCCATCTTTAGAATCCTGAGTATGCTGTGCCCATTGTGAAACCCACAGTGTATTTTTAATGCCTTCCAACCTACGGGGCTCATTTCCCTGCACCACCCCCCCCACTGTCTCAGAAAGATTCATAAGGTTTCAATGAACTAATTTTAAAAATAAGTCAAAAGTTTGTTTTTTTTTCCCCCAAGTCTGCCTTAGTCTCTGGAAGCTCCACTGGAATCTGTTCACCATGAGTACCTTATTGTTATTTTAGATCCCAGTAACAAGTCTGCCAACATCATAGTACAGCATAGCACACACCATCACAGCACAGCACACTGACAGAGGGAGTGGTGTTCTTTCTAGGGCCACTCATCTCCCCTTCCCACAGACCATCTCATGGGACTTTCTCTCCAGCCAGCGAACAGTGGTGACAAAGGAACACTATTAGCAGGGCAATAACTGAGACTCTGAGACTTGGAAGGAGCTGTCCAAGGTCACAGAGCACGGATTTACGTATAGGAATGCCTCTTAGACTGAGGCTTCTATCTCGCCATCCGGCTTGTTCACTCAGTAGCTCCAAACTGTATGAGTGAATAAATAAAGCGAGTGATAGGACGGGATGCGTGAACATATGCCTTGGTCTAGCACGATTCATGCATTTCTCCCTGTAGTCAAGAGAGAAACACCTGTAGATCCTTGACCTCTTTGGGAGACCTCATGAAAGGTAAAGAATTTGCCTAACACCACACCACTGGGGAGCTGCTCTTTTCTCCCCATGCCAGAAATTATCCATGAAATAACACTCCTCCATTCATTTTTGTTTGCTTGTTTGTTTCAATAGAGGTTAATACACAAAAACACCATTCCAATAATATGTGTGTATACACTATTTGGCTTCAAATATATCACCTTGACATACAGTCAAGTTTTGCAAACAGTCAGGTTTTATTTGGACAAATTAGGTTGGAGTGCATGGCAGAGCTTGGGATGAGCAGAGAAAGGTCAGAGTTAACAAGGAGGAATAAAGCAGGGATGCTTGGATAGGCTGTGTGGAGGCTTACTTAGAAAGCATTCTCAGTCCGCTTCCCTCTGCAGCTGGTAACTTAATCTAGAAGGCTCTTCTCCCAGACTTACTCTGGCCTATTCACATGCTGTCAAGTCTGCTGGGATTGTTTTCTTTAGAGACTGGTTCAGAAACAAGACCATTAAAAATGACTTCAATAAAGGACCTTGCTGTTCCGCTTGAGAGAACCTACCTAAAAATGGACATGAGTTTGAAATAAAGCCAAGTTCATTCTGGCCTCCAATAGGACAGTAAGATTCTTTCTTCTAAAATGTGCAAAAACCAAACTCAAACTTGCACTGTGTGAGGTAACTCAGGAAGTATTGATAGTATTGATAGTAGGGTTTCAGATCATATAGGTGTAGGTTCCTGTCAAACAAAATGTGTTTTAAGAGAAAGATGGCAGACTAGACAGATCCACGAGTCAGATCCTCTACAGCAAACACTAGAGAGCCAAGAGAAATGGAAATGGGTGGCCTTCCTAAAGCCTGAACTTCAAAGGAAAGGATAAAGGAGTAGGTCAAATGTTGAGGGGTTGAGACTAAATAAAAAAACAGTAAGTAAGCAGTGATAAGCTGGCAATCTACATGGCACTGCTATTTTGAATCACTGTAAGAAGTGTTTCAATTGGAGCAGGAATCAGTCTTTATGTGTCCAAAACTGAATCAGAACCCACATCAGTGATTGGTACCTTCCCTCCTTACCTTCAAATCTTCCCAGTGACCAGAATCATGACCTCCCACACTGCCAGTGCTGTGGCATTTAATCTTTCTTCTTTCTTCAACCCTCTTCACATAATCTCTCATTTTATCTTCCTTTTCTCACTTTCTTTTTTTTTTAATCATTCCTGCCCTCTGGTGGGAGGGGGAGGCTTAGCCTTGCTCCTAGAAAGCTGCTGCTGGATTTGAACCACCAAGCCAATGAGCTGCAGTCCTACACTCAACCACTACACCACTGGTACTCAGCCCTCTCACTTTCTTTTTTCTTCCTCTTCCTTTGAACTTCCTTCCTTCCTTTCCTTCCCTCCCTCCCTCCTATCCATGGTTCTGGTACTATCCTGCCAGCCCCCGGGCCTATAAAATTAGCGGGGTCTGACCCTACCTCACACTGATCACACATGCACAGTCCTTCAAGGGAATGCCGTTTTCCTTCAGATCGTGTGTGGTCGATATATAATCATTTGCCAGTTTGAGGATTAAGAGTCTAGGGGTGGAGTCTAGCTTGTCAATCAGGTCAAAGCCAATGAGGCTCCTGTGTGGGAATGGCCTTCTCCTGAGAATTCTGGGAAATTTGGCACTTCCTCCTTGGAAGTCCTCTTTCTGCTAACTTTCCTGGGAGACATCGCAGCTGACAAGACACATGGAACGACTGTAGTGCCCTGAGCCTTACAAGTCACATAGATGCAACCAGACCTCTGAAGCCTTAAGAAGCCACAGAGAGAACCCTGCCAGCACTAAGATGCTTACACCGCCACTGGATCCAAAGACTTTCTACTCAGTGGTTTGTGATTGTCCTGCATTTGACTTCATTGCATGTGCTGTGTGAGTCTGAAGTGGACTTTAAAGAGTGGTATCAGACATTGGGGCTAACATAGGAATTAGGGCTTAGACTGGGTTGGGATGTACTTGTAGGGCAGGTACAATTTCTTAATGTATAATTACCCTTTATGTAAAACTCTCTTATATACATATGCCTGTTTATGAATTTGTTTCTCTAGTCTACCCAGACTAACACATACTGTTTGACAGTTAGCATTATCACTGAGGTGCTTTTCATTCCCTTTCTCTTCTTCTCCCTACTTCAATTTTTCTTCTTTCCTTTCTTCTAGAGCCTTCCTCTTCCCCACCCCTTGTCTTTTTCTTTCTTTTTCTTCTTTCCTCTTACATTTAAAAAATTCTGCTCTACAGGTACCCTGTCCTGACCCTTCCTATGCTCAAATAGCAACCATCTCTGAGATTCTGCATTCAGTGATTCCCACACAGAGAAAGAACCACATTTCCACCCCAACATTATAAGGCAGCTCACACCAATATTGTGCCATATTTGATGTGTTTTAATTAATCATCTTTCTTTCTTCTTATATCTCCCCCGTCCCATATTTTAGAAAAAAAAAACTTTTTTCAGTCTTCACCCGATCATTAGGATCCACATAGCCATGCCATCACATTTGTTTGCTCCTTTCACTGAGTGAGTGCCATCATCTGCATCAGTACCACTGAATCAATAATATTCCTAGCTTACTCTCAGCTCACTCTGTACCATCATAGACTCAGACAAACTTCCACAATCCTACTGTACATTGTCTCCAAGGTAACTGCAAATCAAACACTCCAAAAGTAAGGTAAGATAGCTCAAATAAGTTGGGGTGGGGGGAGATACAGGGCCAGAATATCTTCTGGAGTAAGAAATGCTCTGAACTCTTTAAACCACCTGACAAGGAATTTAAAAGAATTATATTTAGGTACCTTCAAGAGAATAAGGGATAGTTTAGGAGACTGCAGACAAAATCAAGAAAAATATAGATAAAACCATACAATGATTTTTAGATGCAACACAAGAATATATAGACAAATGAATGGAAAATTGGAAAGAGATAAAAATAGAAATCCAGGAAATTAATATCAGCAAATCTGTAATCGGTTAGACATCAAAAGAAAATCACCAGGATATATCATAATCAAACTTCCTAAGACCAATAACAAACAAAGAATCCTGAAAGCAATGCAAGAAATGAAAACTTCTTATAAAGGAGAACCAAAAAGACTAAGCTCTGATTTCTAGGCAGAAACTCTACAAGCAAGAAGGCAACGGATAGCATATTTAAAAGTCTGGAAAGGAAATTGCTATATTTATCAAAGTCGTCCCACACATATGATAGCAATATTAGGATATTCACAGCTACACATAAATTAGGGGAATTTGTTTAAAACCAGACTAAACTTAAAAGAGATTCTAAAAGGTGTCTTTTGAATAGAAAACCAACATCAGACAACACCTGGAGATGAAGATATGTGGCAATAACACCTGAAAATGAACTCAGATATAAAAGTTTCAAACATAAAATGAACCTAAAAGTCTGGAAACATGGAATGAGAGATTTTGTGATAGGTACATAATTTCATGTCAACTTGAAGATATGTACAAGTGTAGGGGTGGAGTTTAGCCTATCAATCAGGCCACTGTCAATGGTGTCTCCTTATGGGCATGGCCCTCTCATAAGTAGAGCCCTGGTTACTTCACCCTCTCCTTCTCCCTTCCAGTTTCTACTAATTGATTCTGGTTGCTGTGAACCCCAACATTGTGGCCACCACCATTAGGTCCACATGACTTTGCCCCTACCGGACTATGATCTTCCTGCATCCTTCGTGATGGCATGTGTCTGCATGAATCTGAAGAGGGGCCATGGACTAGTATCAGACTTATGAAGTACTATAGTGCATCAGGACTTGACCTGGACTGAGCCAGGTTCACTCAGAATATAGTTACTTCTTGATATTAAGAACTTGAGTGTCACTGGATGTTTCTCTAGTCAAACCAGCATAAAACAGATGCCAATTTGAAAATACTTATAACTACAAGGCAAAAAGAGGACTAAATGATGTCGTTCAGAATTTCTAAAGGAAAAAGAAGTCAAGGCATAATTGAAGTACAATGATCTGTCTTAAATTTGGATTGATAATAATAAATCACAAGATAACCTCAAACAATATTAATAAAGCTTCTCACCACAAGTAAGGGGAAATGAAAATCTTGATAAAGATCCTAATAAGCACTAAAACAATACAGAAAAGTAGGAAATAATAAGAAAATCATGTACAAAAATAAATCAGCACAGAAAATATATTGAATAAGAAAAAAAAATTAACCATGCCATACCCCACACACACAACACAGCAAAATGGCAGCAGTAAATTCATACCAAATGATAACTACATTGAATGTGAATGGATTACATTCACCAGCATGTAGAAAGAGAATAGGAAAAAGCAGGGATAAGAAAACATGACTAATCAATATGTTCTACACAAGGGACACAGCTTAAACAAAAAGACAAAAATAAGCTAAAATTTCAAAGATGGAAAACCATATATCTAGCAAATGACAACCAAAAAAGAGTAAAGGTGACAAGAGTAATACCACATAAGACATATTAAGGTCAGAAAACAAAACAAACAAAGAAACGAAAAAGAATCGTCAAAGAGGCAAGGAAGAATATGAAATGATCATTAAAATATCAATCCAAAAAGAGAACAAAATAATAATAAATATCTATGAACCCATTTTAAAAAGTCTTGAAATGTGTGTTTCAAACTTTAACAAGGTTGAAGCGATATAAGCTGCTCCACAGAAACAGTAAGAGGTTTTAGTATACTACTTGAAATGAAGAATAGACAACTGGAAAGAAACTCATGAGTCATAGGAAAATGAAGCAATACAACCAACCAACTAGACTTGATATATATATGCAGAGCACTCCATGGAGCAACAAAAGCACTTTTTCAATGCACATTGAACATTTTTCCAGAATAGATCATCTATCAGGTCACAAAGAAAGCCTTGAGGGATGTTTAAATATTAAAATGCATTCCCTTTGCAAATGGGAACCAGGCAAGGATACCCTTTATCATCCCACTTATTCAAAATTGCATTGGATATCATAGAATAATAAGACAAGAAAGGGAATCTAAAGTCACCCTAATTTAGCAAAGAACATGTAAAACTATTCTATTTGAAGATGATATGACCCTGTATATAGAAAAATCCAGAGACTCAACAAGAAAACTTCTAGAACCAATGGAAGGATTCATTAACATGTCATGGTACAAGATGAATATAAAACAATCAATCACTTCACTCTATACCAGTGGTTTCCAACCTTCCTAATGCCATGACTCTTTAATACAGTTCCTCATGTGGTGGTGACCCCCCCCAACCATAAAATTATTTTCATTGCTACTTCATAACTCTAATTTTGCTACTGTTATGAATCAGATGACCCCTGTGAAAGAGTCATTCAACCCCCAAAGGAATCACGACCCACAGGTGGAGAACCACTTCTCTATAATAACAGAGAATTCAGACATAAAGAAATCAGAAAAACAGTGATCATTTACCAAAAATTTTATGCAAAAGATGAAGCACTTAGGAAAAAATCCAATCAGAGATGCAAGAGTCCTGTACAAAGAAAAGTATAAAACATTACTACTAGAAACCAAGAGAGGCCTGCATAAATGAAAGAATGTAGCCTGGTAATGGACAGAAAGACAAAATTGGGAAAATGTCAACACTACCCAATGAAATCCCAACACAGATTATATCATCATTTTTAGAGATATGAAAAAAAACATCACCAACATTATATGGAAAGAAAAGAGACCCCAGATAAGCAAAGAACTACTAAAGAACAAGGAAAGAAAACTCACATTCCCTGATCTTGAAGCCATGTTAGTCAAAGCCGTAGGCACTGACACTATGACAGACACAAGACCAATAACAGAGAATAGAGAGTCCAAAAGTAAATCTTCTCATCTTTTGTCAACTGGTCTTTTAAAAAGAGTTGAAACCCATTCAATCTCCTCATGTGCATGTGAAAGTTGGATCTCGTATATGGGAGACTGAAGAAGAATTTTAATTCTGGGGCAGACCAAGAATATTGAAAGTACCATGGGCTGCCAAAAGAAAAAACAAATCTGTCTTAGAAGTACAAACAGGATGCTCCTCAGAAACAAGCATAGCACCACTTGGCGTCACTTATTTTGGACAATTGGTCAGGAGACACCAGTCCCTGGGGAAGGACATTGTGTTAGTCTGGGTGGACTAGAGAAACAAATTCTTAAATGTGCATATGTATATAAGGGAGAGGTTTATATACAAGAGGAATGGAAGATTGAGAAAGCATTCCAACCCAGTCCCGTCCAAGTCCATAAGTCCAGTATTAGCCCATATGTTTGATATCAATCCATAAGTCCTCTTCAGACTCATGAGGCACATGCAGCGATGCCAGGACCATCACAGGCCAGTGAATGCAGAGTCTTGTGGTGGTAAAAGCATCTCAGCACTAACAGGGGCTCTCTGGGGCTTCTCAAGTATCTCAGCACTGGCAAGAGTTTCCATCTGACTTTTCCAGCTTCAGAAGTCAGGTTCCATCAGGGTAAGTCCATGTGACTTCTCCTCCAGGATGTCTCACAGGGAACCCACCTTGTGTCTTGTCAGCTACAATGTCTTCCAAGGACTCAGCTGTAAGTCTCTCACCCCCATGGGGGAAATATCGTGAGATTTCCCAGGATTCTCAGGAGAAAGCCATGCCCACAGAGGTCTCATTTTGACAGGCTAGACTCCACCCCTACATTCCCAATTATGAAACTGACACAAGTACATGACTGCCACAGGCATCATGCTTGTTCAAGTGGAGAGGCAGGGAAAAAAAGAGGAAGATGCTCTATGAGATGAATTGACACCATGGCTGTAACAATTGGCTCAAACAGAGCAATGGTTGTGGAGAGGACTCTGGACCAGGACCAGTTTTGTTATGCTGTACATCGGATCCTGCTGAGTCAGAATCGTTTCAGCAGCATCTAACAACAACAACAGCCTTTAGAATTGGGTGAAGGGTGCGAATTAGATCCTTCAAGAGTACAAGGTTTATTTATTTGAAAGTATTGAGTTGTATCAAGATGGATGGCAGTTGCTGTGGTAATGAGAAAAATCATCCAGTCTTCTAAAGAGTGTAAGGGAAAGTGTACATCTCACACATTCCTGGTCTTCCACATTCACTTGCTCCAGTGCTTCTCAGGCCTGGTAGCACAACAGTACAATTAGTGACCCTTATTTGAAACCAAAAGTTCAAGGCCCCATGCCAGGAATACACTGAATCAGAAAAGCAGAACTGATCACAATGATCTTCCATTCAGGCGGACAACAGAAAAGTGGTTGAAGGGAGACATCGGTCAGTGTAAGACATGAAAAAATAACAATAATAATGTATAAATTATCCATGGTGGTGGAGGGAGGGGGAAGGAGGGGGAAAATGAGGAGCTGATACCAAGGACTCCCGTAGAAGGAAAAGGTTTTGAGAATGATGATGGCAACAAATGTACAAATGTGCTTGACACAATGGATTGATGGATGGATGGATGGATGGATGGATGGATGGATGGATGGATGGATGGTGATAAAAGCGATATGAGCCCCCAATAAAATGATTTACAAAAAAAAGGTTAAAAAAAAGAATCTCTGGAAGTCCTGCCTGAACTTGTTTACATTATCTTATTTTGTTTTAAGCTCTGTGGATGATTCAGATGCATAATTAAATTCAAATCAAACCATCGCCCTATTCCCAAGCCAAAAGAACAAGTCACGGAACTCCATCTTTAAAGTGTGTTAGTTCCTTACCTGTAGCACTCCTTCTCTTCATACACACATTTAGCTACTATTTGTTTTTAAGGGGGATCCCTAGTGGTGTGGTGCTTACATGATTGGCTTCTAACTGCTTGATGAGCCATTCAAAACCCCTAGCTTCTCTGAAGGAGAAAGAAGATGAGGCTTTCTATTCCCTTAAAGAGTTACAGTCTGGAAAACCTACAAGAAAAGTTCTACCCTGTCCTAAAGGGCTGTCTGAGTTG
>PVJH01018591.1:0-44702 GCA_004026705.1 Nesogale talazaci | reverse complement strand
TCTAAAATCTCTCTTTAGGAGTAGTCCCAATAAAGTATCATTTAAATGCAAATCTCTCAAAGTTCTTTTTTGTCCCTTAAAGCCCCTTTTTTCTTAAAGTAATATACTGAATTATTTTGAAATGCACTCATATATCTGTATAATAATGATAAATAATTTATTTCCTAAAATACACAATATCTTTTCCCATGTGAGTTAGTAATGCTTAGGTTAGACTTGACTCTGGAATGTTATGGGAAATATTAGATTTCAGAAAGAGGAAATTTTCTGCCTACTCCTAGAGTATAAACAAACACTATGCTATTTACATATATTATATTCCTTCTCTTTGCCACTTGAGAAAATAAAACCTACAAATCGAATTTAAGCTTGTGGCAATGGAGCCTTTGTTTAGTGAACCTTATAGAGCATCAGGTGTTTTTTCTTTTTGAACCTTTAAAATGAAACTTAATTGTCCCATGTCACATCTGTTCACATCAATCAAGTTGAATTCTTTTCTTTTCCACAGTGTGCTCTTTGAAGTGGTGTGTTTGAAGTGATTAGATGTGCTGGATCTCCAAAGCCTATCAGGCACTATGGGAAATGTAAGACCTGCAAAGGTGCAGGTCAAGGAATCTCTGTCAACACATAATTGGGCATAGTTAATTTTAGAAGGTGAATACAGTTCACCAGATTACGATTTTTTGGCAGTGATTTTTGACAAACTAGTTTTGAATAATACAGAAAAACTATGAGTAATTTGCCAGGGCAGAGTTTAGGTTAGGGAGTCATTGCCTTATTGTAAGTCAGATATATTCAGAAAGGAATAAGAGTATAAAGGGATTTGCAGATGAGAGATTCTGTTTTGAGTCCCAGCTCCTTATGTTTGAGTTATGTGACCTCAAGAAATCACTTTAATTCTCTGAACCATTGTTTTCTCATCTGTTTCACCTGTCATTATGGGAATTGTAAGAGTGACAGGAAAGAGCATTTCTGTAGGAAAGTTCACTCACTCACTCAGTGCCATGAAGCATTCTTACCCACAGTGAAGTCATAGCACACAGCAGAACTGCGTCTCTGGGCTTCCAAGACACTTCATCTTTATAGGACTAGAAAGCCTCATGTTTTTCCCGATAGGAAAGTTAGAATTTATAAAGGAGTACAACATGATCCCACAGCTTTTTTGAGGGCCTGCAAATTAATAATAATCAAAGTAGATATTTCAAAACCTAGAGCAAAGGGTCATCACTGAAATAACTAGGTGTTTGCTGCTCCAGAGGCCCTCAAGTTGTAAAGTTTAGTGATGTGTGGGGTAAAATATTGCAGAGTTATCACCCTCCAACATCCAGTGGCTATTGTGATGGTTAATTTGATGTTAACTTGCTTGGTCTATGGTCACCCATTTATTTGACAAATTTCTGTATTGAGCACTAATGACAGAAGACCTGATGAACTGTGTGAGAATTTCAAATACATTATTCATGAAGAAGCAAACTGTCATTAAAAAGATAGGAAATAGTACTCCCACCAGGGCAGTGATGCCACAAAAAACAAACAAACAAAAAACATAAAAAAAAAACAGGAAATAGAAATAGGATCAAAGAACATGTCAGAAGAGAGTCTGAAATTTGCTCTTAGAGTAGCTAAGGCAAATGGAAAAAATGATGAAGTCAATATATTGAACTGAAAATTACACAGGACAGCTGGAAAAAGTTAAATACTATAATTAAGTATGCAAAAATCCAGGGTTAGGAAACGAAAGAAGAATACATTCAGCATATCTTAAACTAAAAAATTCAAGAAAAAAAATTCAAGCAACAAGTTCCTATCTTGATAGATTCGATGGGTGTAATATTGAATAATGTAGGAGGCAACAAGAGAAGATGGAAAGAATACTCAGTCACTGAATCAAGTATAACCAGCTGACATTCCACCATTTCAGGAGATACCATATAAGTAAGACCAATGGTACCAAAGGAAAAATGTCAAGGTTCACTGAAAGCATTAGCCAAAAACAAGGATCCAGGAATTGATGGAACACTGTTTGACATGTTTCAAGATGCTGGAAACACTTAATCATCTATGGCAGGAAATTTTGGAGAAAACCACTTGATCACTTGCCTGGAAGAGTTCCATTTTTGTACACCTTCCAAAGAAAGATTACCTAACAGAATGCTCAAATTCTAGATCAGTATTATTGCTATCACATGCAAGTGAAACTTTGCTGAAGATCATCCAACAATGGTTGCAGCAGTACATTGACAAGGTGCTTGCAGAGGTTCAGGTCAGAGACAGAAAAGAATGTAGAACAAGGAACATTGCTGATATCAGATGAATCTTGACTCTAAACAGAGAATAGCAGATCACTTGTACTTATTGGCTCTTTAAAGGCACTTGACATTTTGGATCCCAAGCAACAATGGATAACCTTGAGAAGAACATTACATTGTACTCATGCAGTACTTGTAAAGGGATCAGGACATAGTTGTATGAACAGAATGAGGGAGTGCTGCATCATTTAAAATCAGGAAAAGAGCATGTCAAGCTTGTATCCTTTCACTGTATTTTCTCAATTTGGATGCTAAGCAAATGATCAGAGAAGGTGAATTACATGAAGCAGAATGTGACACCAGGATTGGAGGAAGGAAAACTCATTAACCACTATGACCATTCAGATGACACAACTTTGCTTGTTGTAAGTGGGAACGACTTGACGCACTTGCTTATGAAATCAAGGATTTAAGCCTTCAGTGTGGATTGCAACTAACTGTAAAGAAGATAAAAATGCATACAGTTGGACCAATATGTAGCAGCATGATAGAGAGAAAAATGAAGTTGTCAAGGAGTTCATCTTGCGTGGATCCACAATCATTGCTCATGGAAGCAGTAGTCAAGAGATCAGATGACTAATTGCAGTGGTAAATTTGGATAGGTGTACATTGCATTGTGTGGCGGTCATGTGCCTATGTTAATTTCATGATTGAGATGTAGGGGTGGAGTCTAGCCTGTCAATCTGGAGATAGCCATTGAGTAGCCAATGAGGCCTCTGTATGGGCATGACTTTCACCTGAGAATTCTGGGAAGTCTCACGGTGTTTCCCTTGTAGAGATGAGAGACCATTTTTCCCAGTTGTTGGAAGTCGCTCAACTGACAAGACAAGATGGCAGTGTCCGAGGAACTGGAGGAACTGGAGGAGAAGCCATACAGCCTTACTCCAATGGAACCAGACCTCTGAAGCTGGCAAAGCCATGTGGAGACCCCTGCCAGTGCTGAGTTGCTTCTACCACCATTGGATGCTGTTGATGGACTTAGGTTCTGGAAATGAGGAGCGATGGGGAGATCCCTGACAGCGCTGGGACTCTGCACCCACTGGCCTGTGGCTTCATGAGTCAGAAGGAGATTTTTTAGACTGGTATCAGGATATGGGCTAATAGTGGACTTATGACTTTGAACTGAACTGGGTTGGGATGCGTTCTCAGTGTTCCAGTCCTCCTGTATATAAACCTTACCCTTATATCCATATGCGTGTCTATGAATTTGTTTCTCTAGTCTATCTGGATTAACACACATGGGGTGAAAAACATATTTGAATTGTGGGGCCGACAATGACTTTTGAAAGCACCCTGGACTAACTGCAAAGTGGACACACAAAACTTTCTTGGAAGAAGTATGGGCAGACTGCTCCTTAAGGCAAGGATGATGACATTTTGTCTTTACATACTTTGAACTGGTTTTCAGAGAAACTAGTCCATGAACAAAATGGATTGACACAGTGGCTCCAATTGTGGGGTTGAACAGAAGAACCATTGCAAGCATGGCAGAAGATTGGGGAAGATTCTTTCTGTTGTACATGGGGTTGATAAGAGTTGGAACTGACTTGATGGCATCTAATAACATCGATTGCTATTATGAAACAGTTATATGTGCTTAAATCTGTTGGCCAGAAGTAAGCAGATTGTCTTTCACAGAAGCGTGCTCTACAGGATTTGTAATGGAGGAGGAATTTTTAGATCTCGGAGTGACTTAATTTAGCTACCAAGTGCATTGCCTATTTTGCTAAAAGGACAAATAGTGTGTTTGAGAATAAATACAGCCAGAGTGCTCTTTGGAGGTAAGGATGGTGAAGATTTTGTCTTTCATGCTTTAGACATATCGTCAGGAGAGACTAGCCTCCAGAGAAGAAGGCCCTCAGGAAGGCGCAATGACACAGTGGCCGCAACAATGGTCTCAGGCAGAGGAACAAGGGTTCCTGTAGCGATGGTGCAGGACAAGGCAGTCTTCCATTCTGCTGTGCGTGGGGTGGCTATGGATCAGAACTGCCGGGCTTGCACTTTAAAAACCCCAACAACAAATGGCACGTGTTGTGTAGATGAGTCCCGGTGGTACAGTGCGTTACACATTGCTCTGCTAACTGTAAGACTAGAGGACCAAATGTACACATTCCTACAAGGGTGAAAGATGAGGCTGTCAGCTCATTTAAACCTTTCGTCTCAGAAGGCCAAAAGGGAAGTTCTACACTGTCATATAGGGCCACTAGGAGTGGGACCAGAGTAGTGGCAATGAGTTTGGAGTTTTGTGTATGTATGAGGAAGTGCATATCACTGGCCAATTACTCTAGAAAAACTTAAGATAGCTATCTTTCTATTTCAAGAAGTATGCCAAAAATCTATATGAGCATGCTTGCTGAAAATATTCTCTTGTCAGGGGATAAAGTCCCCATTTTATTTTCACCAGAATTGCACAGTCATTAAAAAGCATAAACTGGGGAAATAGTCAGTACCAATATTATTAATATTGCCCAAGTGAAATTCTGGTTTGAATTTTGTTCTTCATCCATTCTACTCAGAGAGAAAGATGAGGCTTTGTGTTCCTGTAAAGATTTGACTTTCTCCCAATAAAATGGTTCATTAAAAAAAGGGGGAGGGAAGGGGAAAGAGGAGCTTATACCAAGGGCTCAAGTGGAAAATGTTTGGAAGTGGATATGGCAACATGTGTGCAAATGTGTTTGACACAGATGATGTGTGGAGTGTTATAATAGCTGTAAGATCCCCCAATAAAATTATTAAAATGAAAAAAAAAAAGATTTGACTTTCTGAATTCTCTAGGGTCACCATGAGTCAGAATCAACTACGGCAGTGAGTTTGGAATTTTTGTTTTGTTTTGCATTCCATTCCTGCCAAAGCTAGCAGGTAAGAGTATTCCAGTAACCTTGGGTTTCTCCTTGCCATAGTTACATAGTTAACAATGTAAAATAATGTTTTTTTAGTTATCTGTAACGATAAACACCAGACACCTTATCAAGGTCCAAGTAAAGAGCTGTATTAGTGATTAAAAGTTGGACTGAGGAAAGAGAGGTAGTGACAAGCGAACCAAAACATAGAAAATGAGAGCCCTTACTGAGACAGCAAGTTAACCCGCTTGGTGTGAAGGGTCTGCCCTCTGGAAGGGCAAACCCAAAATCAAACTCACTGCCATCCAGTCAAGTCTGACTCTCAGAGATCCCACAGGACAAGATAAAACTGCTACTAAGAGTTTCCAAGACAGTAACTGTGTAGGGGAGCTGAAAGCTCATCTTCCTCCCGCGGAGTGACAGGTGAATTTGAGTGGCTGATCTTGTGATTAACAGCCTAACGCATAACCCACTAGGTCAATGGTTCTCAACCTTCCTAATGCTGTGACCCTTTCATACAGTTCCTCATGTGGTGGTGATCCCCAATCATAGAATTATTTTCATTGTTATTTCATAACTGCAATTTTGCAACTGTTATGGATCAATGTAAATATCTGATATGCAGGATGTATTTTCTTTTTTTAAATTAATTTTATCAGGGCCTTGTACAACTCTTATCACCATCCATCCATCCATCCATCCATCCATCCATCCATGTGTCAAGCACTTTTGTACATTTGTTACCATTCTCATTCTCAAAACATTTGCTTTCTACTTGAGCCCTTGGTATCAGCTCCTCACTAACCCCTCCCACCCCACCCACCCTTCCCTCATGAACCCTTGATAATTTATAAATTATTATTTTTCATCCTCTCTTACACTGTCTGATATCTCCCTTTACCCACTTTTCTGTAATCCGTCCCCCCCGGGGGGGGGTGTTCTATGTAGATCCTTGCAACCGGTTCCCCCTTTCTACCTCACCTTCCCTCTACTTTTCTAGTATTGTCACTCTCACCACTGGTTACGAGAGGTTAATCTGTCCTGGATTCCCTGTGTTTCCCGTTCCTATCTATACCTATATACATCCTCTGGTCTAGCCAGATTTTTAAGGTAAAATTGGGATCATAATGGGGGTGGGTGGGTGAAGGAAGCATTTAAGAACTAGAAGAAAGCTGTATGTTTCATTGTTGCTACACTACACCCTTATTGACGCATATCCTCCCTGAGACCCTTCTGTATGGGGCTGTCTAGTTCCCTAAGGATGGGCCTTGAGTTCCCACTCTGCACTCCCTCTGTGTTAGTCTGGATAGACTAGAGAAAAAATTCATAAACACTCATGTGTATAAGAAAGATGTTTATATATAAGAACAATTGAACCTTGAGGAAACATCCCAGCTGAGTCCAGGACATAAATCCTATATTAGTCTATATGTCTGATACTAATTTATAAAGTCCTCTTCAGATTCATGAAGCATATGCAATGATGCCAGGATAATCACAGGCCAGTGGGTGCAGAGGCTTGTGTATCCAGTGGTGGTAGAAGCATCTCAGAGAGCATAGTGTTTTACTATAACAGGTTATATTCTTTTTGGAAAAAAACTCTGGATTTGACATTTGTGTGCTATAGGTTTTGTGTATGAGGAAGCTATACATAGAACAAGAGGCAGTCACGTGAGCAGGCTGTGTGGCTGTGCGGAATAAAGATGAGGCATTCTACAGTTAGTCTCAGTAGTCCACCTGTTTAGTGGTTATGAGTCGGAATTGATTTGGTGGCAATGAGAATTGTGCCTTTACAGGAGAGGTGTACCCCAAGGTAGTATCCTGTCAGCATACTTTTCCCATCTGTATGCTGAGCAAATAATTCAAGCAGAGAGATTCTATGAAGATGACTGGGAAATCAGAATGGGAAGAGGTCTCATTAACAACCTGAGATATGACACAGCCTTCCCTGCTGAAATTCAAGAGAATTTAAAGTATTTACTAATGAAGATTTAAGACAGACTTTAATTTAGAGAACATCTCAATATTTAGAATACACATCCCCATCCCCATACCTGGATTAAGAAGCAACTCTAGGATACATGAAGAAAAAGATGACGTTGTCAGGAATTCATTTTACTTGAATCCACAATCAACGTCCATGAAGTCAGCAGTCATGAAATCACAGGATATATTTCTTTGGGCAAATCTCCAGCAAAAGAGCTCCTCTAAGTGGTGAAAACCAAAATACCACTTTGAAGACTAAAGAGGCACCTCAACTAAGCCAGGGCACTTTTCAATGGCCTCATATGTGTGTGAAAGCTGCATAATCAATAAGGAAGACAGGAGAATTGATATCTTTGGAATATGGTGCTGGCAAAGAATATTGAAAGTATTATGGATGGACAGAAGAACAAACAAATCTGTGTGGGAGAAGTACAGCCAGAATTTTCCTGGAGGCAAGGTTGGTTGGTGAGATTTTGTCTGATTTATTTTGGACGTTATTAGGGGTACCTATCTCTAGAGGAGGACCACATGATCAGTGGAAAGAAAAATCAGGAAGGCTGAATGAGAGGGACTGACAGTGACGGCAACAAGGGTTCCGACGTTCTAGTTATTGTGAAGCTATTGGGCAGTGGTTCATTCTGCAGGATAGTACACAGGGTTGCTATCCGTTGGAATGGACCCCATGGCATTGAGAAACTAGTCACAGATTATTGCAATTTGACAAAGAGATGACCTAAAACCAGGGATATCTCAGGGACTCAATCTTAAAGAGATGATTGGCAACTTCTCTTAGAGTGATCTGTGCCCTAGACAATAAGGAATTCACTAGTGACGTGACCCCTGAACTATCTTTGGAGCTAGGTTGTGACTATCCTATACAGAAAGAGGCAGCTCTTGTGTATTGGTTTCATGACAAATTACCATACATGGAGTAGCCTAAAACAGTCACATTATTTTCTCATAGCTCGAGAGATTAGAAATTAGAAAGTGAGTTATCACTTGAGCCTTGCTCTCTGAAGGATGAAATCAAATCAAAGCAAAACCCACTGCCATCAAGTAGAACGATTTCAACTCATTGTGACCCCAAAGGGCTGGGTAGAACTCTCTGCCTTTTGAAGGTTGTGACTTTTCAGACAACCACTGAGTGGATTCTGTCTCATAGCGGACAGGATGGGACTTCCCTGGTGGGTTTCTGAGATGCTAACTCTTTAGTGGAGTAGATAGCCATGTCTTGCTTCCCCCAGTGGGGCTTTATGAAAGGAGAAAGCTTCATCCCCTGCCCCCCATGAATAGTGGCCGGTGGGTTCCAACTGCTTACCTTAGCCGCTCAAAAATTAATCTACTTTGCCACCAGAACTCCTCTATTCTCAGAAGGCAGTTGGAAAGAATCCTTTCTTGCATTTTCCAATTACTGGTGGCTCCTGGGAATTGGTAGCATGCTTCAGCTTGTCGCATTAGCACTCAAACCTCTTCTACTTGTCTTCATATGATCTTCTCTTTCTTGTTTCTATGTCCTCTCATCTCCTTTTAAGAGCAAGTTATTTAGGGACCACACTAAATCTAGGATGATTTCATCTTTAGATTCATAGGCAATTACATCCGCAAAGGTGCGATTTTCAAAGCAGGTTACATTTGGAGGTTCCTAACTATTCAATTCATAAAGGTGCCTTGGGATGCTAATCCAAGCCAGCAGTTTGAAGCTGCTGTGGGGAAAAAGGGACTATCTGTTCCTATAAGAATTTACAGCCCCACATCCTATGAATTTCTAAGGGTCTGAATCGACGCTGACTCGGAATCAACTCTACTGCAGGGAACCTTGTAAATATATCTTACCACGGTGCTGTTAAGAGGTGGGCGTTCACAGATGTTAGCTCCTTTGATCCAAAAGGAAAACAGTAAAGCAGGATTTCATTCTTCAATGGGAACCTCCCAGACTATGTTCGGTTTCACGTCTATTATCTTTCTTTCATTATTTTCCTTCTCTTCGTATTCTTTTCCGACTCCCCGACACGCAACTCTGAGACTATTTTCTAGACCGCTCACATCAACTTCCCTCCCTCCCACCGGAAATCCCTTAGGTGACATTCCCTCCCACCACAGAAGCCAGGTCCACAGGCTCTTGACCCGCGTAGCGCTGACGTTCCGCCCTGAGGTCCCACCATCCAGAGCCTTCCGTGTCTTCTGGCTCTTTCCGCCGCTTGAGGCTTGAGTGCTCTCGGTACCAGAGGCTGACGAGGGAAGGTCGAAAGGGCATCGCACACCTGCTTGCCCAAAGCGAGGCGACTTGTTGCTGAGAGCGACGGGCCGGCCGCCGAGGACACGCCCCCTAGAGCCGGCGGCGGTCTCCCTGGAAACGGCGCTGCGCGTCAGCCCGGGCCGGGAAACGCGCGCGTGCGCAGTGCTCGGCGTCGGCTCTCGGATTCAGAGCAATGGCCGTGGCGGTTTGACTCGGCCGGACCATGGCCCACTTCTCCCCCGACGACGAGGTGATGCTGCAGGCGATGCTGAGGCAATTGTTCCAGAGCGTGAAGGAGAAAATCACGGGTGCTCCCTCTCTGGAGTGCGCCGAGGAGATCCTGTTACATCTGGAGGAAACAGATGAGAATTTTCACAAGTAAAATTACTTTTCATGTCCTGAGCAAACAAACCGGACCGTCCAGGAAAGAGCAGTGTACTTAGATTAAGAGCATTCGTGTGATTATGATTGATAAACTAGTGCCCAGGCTAGAGTTCCTTTTTTCTTGTTCCTTGTCGAATTGGGTATAAAAATCTCTATTTTTTTCTGTGTGTACTTCTTTTCCAACACCTCTGCCTGTTTTTACTGCCACTATAAAGAAACCCTGAATCTTCGTGTTTTCCCTGGGCACTATAGTAATTTAACATGGTAAATTATTGATATGTTTTTAAGGATATTTGTGTTGCTTCAAGGGATTCTTGACTGTTCCTAAAAGCAATGATTCCCAGAGCTTTGGGGATTCTTTGGGCTGCAGCAAGGATCCACTCTGCGAACGGACTGCTTGGGTCTTCCCTGCCTCAGAAGTAGCTTCGCACCTGCTTGTCGTTAATGCCATCAAGCCGGTTTCCACTCAGATCGACCCTGTTTTACAACCGAACGAACCTCCGCCAGG
The DNA here is from genome assembly GCA_004026705.1 of Nesogale talazaci. NCBI lineage: Eukaryota > Metazoa > Chordata > Mammalia > Afrosoricida > Tenrecidae > Nesogale > Nesogale talazaci. The sequence goes on along the minus strand of PVJH01018591.1, from coordinate 34,439 downwards.
TGCACCTCCCGGTTGTTCTCTAAGTCCCGTGCTGCAGCCCCTGTGTCCAGCACGTGTCTACTTGTCTGTAACCTATGCCAGGGATCTGAGAGGCCCAGACGGCTCTGCTACTGGGAGCATTAGAGAATGGACGTTCACCGAGGAGGTAGCATTTGAGGTGGATCTTTTAAGCTCATGTTTCTTTAGAGGCCTGTGTTTTCCTTTTGATTTGTCTCCCAATTTAAGTCTCCGAGTTGAAGAGTATCTCCAGTCTCCTCACTTCGTTGATGGCTAGCAGGAATCGTATTTTTAGTGCAGTGTTTGCATTTCATTTTGATCACATAGAGATGACACTTAAAATTTATTTTTTGTTTCTTAACCTTCACTAGCCATCGAGGGGTCCAAAGATGGACTTATTTGGAATTCCAACCAAATTCATGTATGAGTAAGCGAATCCCCGAGCTCTTTGAAATTCAGAACTTTATGCCTACCTACAGTTTGAAAGAGGAAACATTCATAGTTTTCATTAGATTGTTAAGGAACTTTAAAGCATTTGGAAAGAATTCTTAACAGCATTTCTTATTTTTTATTATACATAGTTTCTTTTCCATAATTTTCTTCTTTCCTCATTAAATTCTCTACTAATAGCTAATACTTAATGAATGATAACATTCTTCATTTTGGAGAATTAGAGGCCAGCTTTTATTGGCTTACTATTGATTTATTACTTACATAGTAGAAACTAGCAAAAATTTTTTCCTATTTCCAGTGTAAACTTGGTTATCAATTTTTTTTTCTGACCTGGTTATGAGTGCTTTATAAACTCATGCTGTTGATGCTTTACCTCACACATATTTATATCAAGTATTAAGTTTGAGATTTCATTTTGAGTTTTATTTCATAAGTAAATGCGTAAGTGATTTTTAAATTACTGAGTAAGTTTTTGTTAGGTTTGTATTCTAGGAATTTTTCCATTTAATCTAATTTCAAGTGAATTTTGTAAAAAATTATTAATATGCCATTATTTTTAATAATCTGCATATCTGCAGTTATATCTTTTAATTGAAATATTTTTTGTGTATATGCCTTTCCTCTTTTGCTCATAATCTATCATCATGTCACAAATTTATTATATTTATTAGCCTTTTCAAACAATCAACTCTTGGCTTCGTTTTTCCATTCTTATCATCCATTATGTATTTAAGGATCCCTGGTGGTGGGTAAGCAAGGTTGGTGGTTCAAACCTACTAGATGCTCATGTAGAAAAAGATAAGCCTGTCTCATCAGAATATTTACAGCCTTGGAAATCCTATGAATGGTTGATATGAGTTGAAATTGATAGCCGGGCACCATCAGCTTTCTAACATTTGTTTAAGCACACATTTATCTTCAACGATCATATCAGGAAGATGGGCACACAATGATATGATTTTTGTTCTTTGGTGCCTGATAACTGATTCCATTGATATTTCTTGGTCACAGAGGCTGGTGTTCTTTTCCCAAGTTGGCTTTGTTGCTTCTGAGCTAGATAGTTATTTGTTTACTTTCAACCTTTGAAGACCCATGATATTTTGATAGCCGGGCACCATTAGCTTTCTTCACCAATTTTGCTTTGCACACATTTGTCTTCAGCCAATTTAATAGAAAAAAGTGTTCTTTCATTGAGGAAGTACTTGAATGGAGGTCCAATGTCCATCTACTGCTTTAATACTAACCCTAAAAGTATATGCCTGTAGATCTGTTTTCCCCAAGTCATATATTACCTTTGTTCATGCCTGTATTAAAACCTGTATAGATGCCTTTTGCCTCTCAGTTCTTTCCTCTATTTCCTTTTACTTTTCTTTTGTCCCACTATCGTGTTCAGCCTTCATTTGGGTTTCAGTACTTTCTTTCTTTTACATTACACTTGGTCAGTCCCTATCAGGCCTCTCACACCCACACAATTATTTTTCTTAATTTAAGAAAACAACTTTTGGTGATGAATGGTTGATTCACTATTTTCCAGCATTTTTTCCTTTTAAATGTAAGCGTTGAAAGCTATGTACTTCCTTATAAGTATTGCTTTAGCTGTATTAGTTTTAAATTTACTTTTCAAGTTGTATTTGGATTATTGTAGTTACTTTCAGTAGTCTAATGATTCTGTAATCATGTAATTTACTCTTCTTCAGTAGTTCATTAGGTAGATTAATGCTTGCTGATTAAAATGCAGTGTTACTATTCATTGTTTACTGAAGAGGTTTTTCTGGGGACCTCTGGTGGCATAGTGGTTGCATAATGGATTGCTAATTGCGAACCACAAAGTCAGTGATTCAAATCCACCACTCCCTGGGAGAAAGATGAGCTTTCTGCTCCCATAAAAGTTTACCCCTTAGAAACCCACCTGGGCAGTCCTGTTCTGTCTTATACAGTCACTGTGACTACTAATCAACTCAGTGGCAGTAAGTTTGAGTTAGAAAGAGATTTACTAGAGAGATTGTGAGGATGGGGGTGTAGGACGAGGCAGCATTTTGTACCGCTGAGTTTAAGGTCTCTATGAGCTGGACTCCATGAAATGGCATTTAATAGCAAGAATAACAAAGAGATTATAGGAGCCTTGGTGGCTGAAATGCTAAGCACTGTGCTAACCTAAAGGCAGACAATACCCACCAGTGCTCTGTGGGAAAATAGACCTGCCTTTTAAAAAAGATGGTAGCCTAATACATCTTATAGGAAAGACTGGAAACCCGATAGAGGCAGTTCTAGGCTTTCCTAGAGGATTTCTATGAGGTGGACTTGACTTAAAGGCACACAAAAACATTTACATGTAGCATGCCAAAACATTCAGTTAGACTCCATTTGCTGCTTGTGCTTGTAAAAGTACAGTGAGTCAAGTCCCACTCTGTTAGCTGCACGAGCCTGAGAGCTGTTTTCGGAGGCCCCAAAGCTGAACAGCCAAACCCACTTCCAGAGGGAAGATTCCACCTCACTCATTGGGCCCCGTCAGGACAAGAGGAATCTGTATGTCTTTATAGGAGTAGAAAGTCTCATCTTTCTTATCCAGGGCAGCAGTGGTTTCAAACTGCTGATCTTGTGATTCACGGCACAACATGTAGCCACTGCTGCCAATCTTATGAATAGCAAACTTACAGGGGAAACAGGCATTTCTGAGCTAGTAGAATTTTTGTAGGTGGATGAGCATTAAGATAATTGAATCCATGAATGATGGAATGGTAGAATAAGAAAAATAGAAGAACTATTTCATCATTTTTAGAGAAAATATTGCAGTCAAAAAAGTTCTGTTCGAGCATTGCTGACTCTGGCACCCAACTTAATTGCTTTCCAGAATTTAGTATCATTTTATATGTATAACTGAACATAGTTTTAAAAAAGATTCAGTGACCTCTTATTTTCTCCAAAGTGGCAGCAAGGGTTCGAAGCCTCTGATCGGGGAGAAAAGCAGGGAAGGGGACATTGTCTTATTACATGTGTATATGTTGTGTACATTGTTTACACTCAAATAGATGCCTACGAACTCTGTAAAACTAACCCAACACTGCTTTCCATCCTTGAATATACTGGAATCACCTGGAGGCAGTTACAAAATTAATGACACCAGCCTTCACCACAAACGAGAAAAAATCACCTGTAGGGTGGATGTGGGGTAGGTGTTTTATAGAGGAGACAGGTAGAGGGTGGGCATTGGTGTCTTTTAATAAAAAAAAGGTAACAGCTTTATTGACATCAGTTCACATACCATATAATTCAATAGTTTAAACTCACCATACCATACAATTCAATGGTCTAAAGAGAGTTGTGCAACCTTGATGTTTTTATAAAAGCTCAAAAGTCTAGACTCTATAGAGGATTCTAATGAATAACTAGTGTGGAGAATCTGTACTTATTTGTATTTTAGTTAGAATTGCATTACAGTTAAAGAATGATTTGGGTATTTACCATCCGAAATACTTGGAATGGTTTCTTTACTTTTTTTGGGGGGGGGCGGGCATCGCTGCCCTCAGGTGGTGGGAGTAGGAGGCCCAGCCTTTGCTCCTGGGAGCCGGAATCGAACCTCCATCCCAGTGGGCCACAGTCCCGCGCACAACCACTACGCCACTGGGGCTCAGCCCTGGAATGGTTTCTTATAGAGAAGCACACCTTTGCAGTTTTCTCATTGGATGCATATTTTTGTTTGATATATGAAGCATGTGGTAATACTTATTGAATTGATTTTATCCTTTGTTTTGAAAAAGCACATTCTAGTGACATTTTTAATTAGTGAACTTTTGAATATTAAAGAGGTAATAATTGCCTCTCATCCTTTTGGCTAGCATCAAGTGTAAAGTGGTATCTTGGGGAAAACATCCATTCTATAAAATGAGATGTCTTTCCAAGGGTTTTATATAAACTTATAATTAATGCATTTATAGCTACGCTGTTTATCATGACTCAGATATTAAGTCTCAGTTTCAAAGATTGTAGATAATCCAAAATGCTTGTTTTTTTTCCCCTTATTTTATGGAGTTTGATACACTGAAGTGATACATAAATGTGAGTTTGTCTTTTAAAAAACTGATTATGAAAAATAATATTTTCAGAATTCTCACTATTAACATCATATTTTATAACTTTCAAATTGAAAATAAGGTATATTAAAAATATAATACTGATACTTTAAAAATTATTAAAATATTTCTTGCTTATTAAATAGTTAAATTTTCTGAAATAAATATGTACTAATTAGGCATTTTATATTCTCATATTGTCATTTTAATATTTGCATGTGTACATTTTATTATAAACATTTCGAACAGGTCGACTGTTCAGGAGGTTATTGTTTTAAAACTTCTCAAAATTCCTTGGAAAATTTAGGCAAAAGTTTGCAGAAAAAATAATGCTAAAAGAGGGCTGAGCCCTGGTGGCGTAGTGGTTGTGCACGGGACTGCGGCCCACTGGGATGGAGGTTCGATTCCAGCTCCCCAGAGCAAAGGCTGGGCCTCCTACTCCCACCACCTGAGGGCAGTGATGCCCAAACAAACAAACAAACAAAAATAATGCTAAAAGGGAATTTTTATTTGAAAGTTGGGGGCTCTTACCACCCTTACCACAATCCATACATATACCCATTGTGTCAAGCACATTTGTACAGATGTTGCCATCATCATTATCATAACATTTACTTTCTGCTTGAGTCCTGCACCTTAGTATCGGCTCCTCATTTTTTTTTTTTTTTTTGTGGCATCACTGCCCTGGTGGGAGTAGGAAGCCCAGCCTTCCTCCTGGAGAGCTGCTGCTGGATTTGAAATGTCAACCCTGTGCGCCACACTCCTGCACACAACCACTACACCACCAGGGCTCAGTCCTTGGCTCCTCATTTTTTCCCCTTCCACCTCACTGCCTTCTCCCTCATGAACCTTGATAATATATAAATTATTATTATTTTGTCATAACATACACTGTCTGGCGTCTTCCATCACCCACTTTTCTGTTGTCTGTCCCCCAGGGAGGAGGTTACGTGTAGATCCTTATAATCAGTTCCCCCCTTCTATCCCACTCTCACTCCACCCTCCCAGTATTGACACTCTCAGCTCTGGTCCTGAAGGGATCATCTGTCTTGGATTCAAAAAGGGGATATTTTCCCCTCAACTTTGTAACATTTTCTAATGTGAAATGTTTCATATTCATTGGTGGTTAAACAAAATGATCAAGAATATCACTACTTTATAATTTATTATATTTTACTTGAGCTGTGTAAGAAGTGAGATGAGTGAAACAGACCCTTTCTTCTTAGCCCAAGCCATCTTCTTATGGTTAGTGTCCTTGGGGAACATTTTGAAAACAAAAAACCAAAAATTTGCATTCATTTGGTCATAGTGTTATTCAAACCAGATTTCCCCCTGATTAAATTATTTTTAGAATTAGTAACAAATATGGGAAAAAGTACATTGTTTTTTGTTAGCTGCCTTTGAGTTGGTTCTGACACATAGCGACTCCTATGTACAACCGAGCTGACAACTGCCCCATTCTCATAATCTGCATTCGAGTCCATTGTAACCACTGTGTCAAAACATCACACTGAAGACTTTTCTCTGATTCTCTACCGTACCAAGAATGATGTTCTTCTCCAGTGGCTGGTTCATCCTGACATTTCTAAATTCTATAAGATCAAGTTTTAAAAAAATTAAACAAATTTTAATAGGTCTATTGGCATATAATTCACATATAAAATATAATCTTTCAATCATATTAAGAAAAATTATACAGTCATTACCACAATCAATTTCAGAACAATTTTCTTCACATATTTGTTGTTGTTAGCTCCCCATTTCCTTCCAACCTCTTTGACATGCCTCTTGGTAATTATTAATCCCTTTATTGTCTCTACAACTTTACTGATCCTTGTGCCACAGTTAGCACTTTAGGATAACTGCAAGGTTGGAAGTCACCAGCTTCTCCGGGAGAAAGATGGTGCTTTCTCCTCCCATAAAGAGATATACCCTCAGGCAGTCACAGAGGCAATTCTAGCTGTCTTTTAGGGTCAGTATGAGTCAGCTGTGAGTTTGTTTATTTTTTTCAATTTTGTATACAGAAAATCATACAAAACATAAACAAGAACCCCAAACCCAATAACAATGATAAAGCAGAGAAAACTCAATGGAAAAGAATGCAGAAAATATTAAAAGCAAACAACTTTAAAATGGGTAAAAGGGAAGATCAAATGACAAGATCAAATGACAAAATGTTACATTTTAGCCTAACTGCATCTACCACAATCAACTACAATGACCTCTGTCTGATAGGAAGGTTATTCACATGCCTCAACTGTGGTCAGTGGGGTTTCACAGAGACTTAATTCATGTGTGGACTCTGCAGATGGACTTTAGGCTTCCACCAAAGTGGAACCTTTTGCAAAACAGATGGTCAGAATTTAAGCTCTGCTACCATTCCTTCCTTTGGATTTAAATTTTATTATTTACGATGCTTGGGTCACACAAGCTGGTGTGTCTCCTCCATGTGGAATTAGTTGATGCCTCACTTAGATGGCTGCTCGTTTTAAGACAGACCTTTTGTACTCATGACACTATTTTTTCTGATAGTGGGGCACTCTCTGACTTCTTCGCCACACATTGTTATAGCACCCAGACCTCTCTTCAAGAGAGTGAGTACCAAGCAGGGTCAAGTTATAACTTAGATTGGGCCTAGAATTAAGTGCATACCCCAAATCTCTTCATATATCTTTGGTTTATATATGTTTTTGGCTCACTCTAGAGACATCATCATTTTATGATGGAGAACCTTATGAATCATGCCCCTGGACATAAGATAATTCTATTCATAATGTCATTAATGTAGCTTAGCTTATACAATTTAAAATAACTGTTGAGAAAGGGAAATTATATACGTACAGGTCAGCTTTTCAGACCGAAATACTTAAATTGTTGAACTTTATGGCCTAAATGCTTAAATAATTGGACACTATTCATGAATATTGGGGATTGGTGATAGGTAAGGAGGTAAAATTTTCAATAATACTCATTTACAGAGGCAGAAGCATGCCAAGTAGAAAAAGACATTTCATGTCATAAGGAAGCAAGGAGCGCATGAAAGTAGTAAACAGATGACCCACATTCATTGGGCATTCTTTTTTTTTTTTTTTTTTTGAGTTTTCTTGAGCATCACTGGCCCCTGGTGGGAGTGGGAGGGCCAGCCTTGCTCCTGGAGAGCTGCTGCTGGATTTGAACTGGTCAGTGGGCCGCAGTCCCGCACTCAACCACTTCGCCACTGGGGCTCAGCCCTCTTTGACTTCTTTTCTATTGATTTCATTAGTATTGATTGTACATCCAAGTAAAATGAAATCTTTGACAACTTTAAGCCGTTCTCTATTTATCATGGTAAACAGAGATTATCAATGATGCAGTTGTGAAGGCTTTGATTTTTTTTTGTTATTGATGAAGTGTACTCCATATTGCAAGATGCAGTTTTGGATCTTTATCAGTAAGTTCTTCAAGTCTTCCTGGTTTTCATCAAGCAAAATTGAATCATCTGTACTTTTCATGTTGTTAATGAGTCTTTATTCAATTCATAGTCCAGCTTCTTGGATTATTCAGCATATTGAATAACTATGGTGAATGGATACAACTCTGAACTTGCCATTCCTGATTTTAGACTACATTGTATTCCCTTGTTCTATGTGATAGAATGCCTTCTGATCTGTGTACAGGTTCACCATAAGCAAATTCCGTGTTATGAAATTCCTACTCTTTGTAGTATTACCCACACAATAGATTTCCTTTGCAGTCAAGAAAACAGCAAATATGAGTGGCAGTATATTTTATGGGGGAACTATCACAGTACAAAAAATACCATAGATACTAAGCAACAGTTTTCATATTTTATTATTGTTACCATTATGCGATGGAAAACTAAAATTTTTTTTTTGTCCATCACTACCTTGGTGGGAGTAGGAAGCCCAGCCTTGCTTCTGGAGAGCTACTACTGGATTTGAACCGCCAACCCTGTGGGCCACAGTCCCACACACAACTACCACTCCACTGGGGCTCAGCCTGGAAAACTAAATTTTAGCAAAATCTTTTGCCTAAGGTTTCAGAGTTAATAGTAAGATTTACTACTTAAATCTGAAAGCAAATTTGATTCCTAGATTTGTAAAAGTATAACATGGCAATCATTTTAACTGCCACTAACTCAACAAATAGATAATTTATTTTAAATTCTATAATAGATTTATAAGAAAGTTTTAAATAAAGATAATTATTCACTTTTTAGAACAATGGTTATTAATAATACTTCAAATGAAGGAGAAATCAATGAACATTGTGTGTGAATAATAGCTGTATTATTCTTATAAAATTATATTTTTGGCATTTCTAGCACAATTACAGTGTATTGATTGTGAAAATGTTAACAAGAACAGTTTGCTAAAAATAAACCAAAAAAAAGTACATAAATTGTAGCAGAATGGATTTAAGTTGAACTTCGAAGGAAATTTAAAAGCAAAAGTTATTAAGTATGATATAAATTATTATGATTTTTATAGATTTTATAAATATTTACTGTATCATTCTGTGCATGATATTATGGGGAGTCCTGGAATGATGAAAAGGGCTCTAGCTTATCATGTAATAAATGAAATGAGTGATTTTTACAGATTGGTATGACTACAGAGTTCAGAATAACTAAGAAGGGAAAGAGAATACAAGTGAGAAAGAAAGTAAGGTGCTGCACAATAATATCTGTATGAAGCAGTGCACTTTTGCACTGGACAATTGAAACAGAAAAGGTACAGGAAACTAAGAAATGCTGGTGACTGCACAGATATGGTTGAATGGGTAGGCATGAAAATGCATGAGATAGAGAGGTTAAAGGGTTCTTTGTGTTGTCACTTCTGGAGTCCTAACAGAAAGTGCTCTTAGTGCTGGAAAAGAGAAGATATTTGAAAAGAGTAGATTTCTTTTTGTTTTATCTAATTTTCTTTTACTTTTGTTTTTCTTAAGGTGATATAAAAATATAAAAAATATTATGGTCAGGGGAATGTGTGGGATAATTACAGTATAATACAACTGAAAAAAAAAGTTTAAGGACATCACAGCAAGGTGAACAATGAGAAATATTTGGAAAGAATAAGCAAGTTCAAAGTGATAGCCAATGATGTAGGAAGGGAAAAAGATACACTTTCCCCAACGCTACATTTCAGTCTACCAAATATTTATAAAGTGTCCCCTATGTGTACAATAGAGCTCAGATGATTGATAAGCAGGTCTATTTAGTTTCATGGATCTAAAAATCTGAGTTTAGAAGAAATGAGAAATCAAATGGAAACGAAAGGATGTCATTTCACTTTGCACACATCACATTTTGAGGGGGCAAATGCAAGCTCAGAGTCTGGAGGAGGAAGAGAATGTCAAGTTTTCGCAAACTGGGAAAAGATTTATCATGGAGGTAGCAGTTTTATTTATAGCGCTAAGTTTACTGAAGGAGGAGAGGTAGAAAAAAGCATCCTAAGTAATTGAAATGGTGTGGTCCAAGGTTTTAAGAAAATAAAACATTGGGAATGTTTGGTATGAGTGGTAGAAGAACACAAATGTGGTAGCAAAAATTGGGACCTAAGAGGGATAACTAGCAATGACAAAATGGTCCTTCAATTAAAAAGTTATGATTGTAATGATAGCAATCATTTATTGTTAAATTTATGTCTTTCCAAAGCTTTGCAGGGTTGATGCATTCCCTATTCCCTTAATTCCAAGGAAGAAGCATTTCCTGTTTTCTTATTTGAGGCTGGAAAAGCAGTTCTCTACTTATTTATGTTAAAAGATGATTTTATTGGGGCTCTTACAGCTTTCATAACAATCCATACATCATTTGTATCAAGCATATTAGTACATATGTTGCCATCATTATTTTCAAAACATTTACTTTCTACTGAGCCCTTGGTATCAGTTCCATTTCCCCACCTCATCCTCATGACCCCTTGATAAATTATTATTTTCATATCTAGCAGTTCTCTATTTAGAAGCCAGAAGCCAGAGAGGAGATGTAATTTGGGTGGCTAGTATGTGAAACAAAAATCTAGTTCTCTAGTTTTCTAAAACTACTGAGAAGCCTGAATATTCAAAGTAACTGCAATTAATGCTTTGTTAATAAAAAATGTCAGTATAATTGAGATCTTCATATTTTAAATATTTTTATTGAAAAACATCTCAAAATCAAACAAATTCACTGTCACCAAGTTGATTACTTATAGAAAACACATAGGACAGCATGAAACTGTATCTCTGTGTGTTATACACATTTGCACAGGCAAGGAAAATAGTATTCATATATCTCACCTTGTTCTGTGATCGCATCAAATCCATTCGTACTAATATGTTTTTTAAATCATACTAATATTTTGTCTTATCAAATCCCCCAAGCAAGACAGTATAATAAGACTTAAGATATGTGTCTATATATATTTAAAATATGTATATTTATCAAATCTAAACATCACACTAATATCAATATTTTTTCTTATTGCTATCAAGGCAATGCCAACTCATGGTGGCCCTTTAGAACAGGGCAGAACTGCCCCTATGAGTTTACAGTAACTGTTTACAGGAGTAGAAAGCTCCATATTTCTCCAGCAGAGCAGCTTAAAAAAATTCATTATTCTTCTTAAGAGCTCTGTACTTAAATTATTTCAAATAGTTAATGTAGTTTAATGACTGAAATAAGGCACTGAACATGACTAGATGAATTATTCTGAACTCCATAAACATAAAGGTTTGTTCCCAGTCTTTTTATTAATTTCGAGTAGACTTGTACATTCAGGCATCTCCCCTGCCACCCCCAAGTGAAAATGCCTTCTTGATTTTTCAGGACTCTGAGGAGCTAATATCAAGCACACACCTTTAGTAACTCATGACACCTTGCGATAGCCATACCTCCATGGGTTATTACAGCAGTAATAAAAATTAAGCAAGGAATGAAAGTTCAAGTAAAGTAGATGTTTTAGACCTGGTTAATTTCATGTCAGTCACTATGGTCCTGGCATGGGGTATGAAGTATATTTAGGAGATTATTACATAAGGTTCATTTTTTTCTATGCTGCAAAAGTCCACAGAAAAATGAAAATATGCTATGAAAGTGACTTTAATTATTCTGAACACATGATAGCTAAGAAACAATCTGGGAAATACTCTACTATGTTCAATCAGATTTAGTGAAGCTGTACATCTACCTAGGGGACCCTGTTGTGTAATCAATAAACCCAGTGTACCTTAAGAGCATTTTCTAATACAGCCTATATACTGCCATCTTCAACAAACCCTTACAAAGGATAATAAACCAAACTGTCATTGGTTGATGCTGATCCATAGAAAAGCCATATGACACAGTAGAACTGCCCCTCTGAGTTTCAGAGACTGTCACTCTGCCAGAGTGGAAAGTCCATTCTTTCTCTCAAGGAGCAGCTAGTGGTTTCTAATGTTGACCTTGGAGTTAGCAGTCCAACCAGTAGCCACTGCACCACCAGGAGTACTACAGCAAAGGAGTGATAGAAAGCTTAATTATAATCATAAAAAAATGTTAGGTTAAGGCATAATCTATGTAGTGGGGAATTAATGAATTACATTAATTTTCTACCCAACATCCTTAGGAAACATCCTTAGGAAATTGATTCAAGGAGGATTTAGTAGTAAACTAAAAATCGAGTGTTTAGTTGTAATTGACCACGAAGCAGGCACACATTGCCTTTCACCCTATTCAAATAACTATAATTTAGCAAAAGCTCTTTCTACTTTATACTTTAAGGAAATCATATTGGAAAACATCCTTGGATAAGTCACAAAGTATAGCTTAACTAAAACATTTGGTGCATACCTAGGATATCTCAACCAAAAATGGCCACTTTGAACTGGACTCTATTCTATAATTCTATCAAAATTAGTATCTTAGATTAAAATTTTGCATATTTTTAAAGGTATGGGAGATAGAAATTTTGATAAGTTGAGGGGTAGAAAAGTGTACCACAAGGGAAATACAAAAGATTTAGGTACAACACAGCAAAGATTGCACCCTTTACCTTTTTTTTTTTTTTTTTTTTTGGCATCACTGCCTTGGTGGTGGGAGTAGGAGGACCAGCCTTTGCTCCTGTGAGCGGGAATTGAACCTCCATCCCAGTGGGCTGCAGTCCCGCACACAACCACTATGCCACCGGGGCTCAGCTGCACCCTTTATCTTTTGCATAATCAATTAACTAGAACAGATCTGACACAGTGAACCTTAGTCAAATTTCTAGAAATCAGATGAACTATGTATGAGCTTCTATAGAACCAACTCATCTATGTCACAATGTAGTGAGAAGATTTACGGGTAGAAGTGAAAAGCCAACAGAGCATGGTGAAAGCTGGTTGTGTAGTTATAGAATATACGTTAGTTCAAGGTAAGCTTTTCTTAAAAACAAAACTCACTGCCATCAAGTAAATGTGGAGCACAGCCCCACGCACATCCACTACCCACTAGTACTCCTAATGTAAGCTTTGGACTCAATTAAAAGATGTTTAGCTTTTTTTTTTTTTGGGGGGGGGAGGGGTGCATCACTGCTCTCCGGTGGTGGGAATAGGAGGCCCAGCCCCACTGCTGGAATTGAACCTCCGTCCCAGTGGGCCGCAGTCCTGCGCACAACCACTACGCCACCGGGGCTCAGCCCAGTGACTTTTTTTGGGGGGGCATCACTGCCCTCTGGTGGTGGGAGTAGGAGGCCCAGCCTTTGCTCCGTGGAGCTGGAATTGAACTTACGTCCCAGTGGACCGCAGTCCCGTGCACAACCACTACGCCACCGGGGCTCAGCCTGATGTTTAGCTTTTTAAATATAGGAAACAATCTTAATTAGATAGTAAACACTAATTAGTATATTCAAATCAAACTCACTGCCATTGATTGGATGCTAAATCATAGTAACAGTAAAGGACAGGATAGAACTTTCCCTGTGGGGTTTCTGAGACTGTAATTCTTGACTGTACAATAGACACTTTATTAATTGTTGGAGTGCAATTACACTTGGGTGGTGGTGAGGGGCTGGTGCAGGCTGATGGGGGTGGGGACCCCTCGAGAGACTGTAACTCTTTAGGGAAGTATAAAGCTCAGTTTTTCTCCAAGGAGCAGTTGCTGGTTTCAAACTGATGACCTGCAGTTAGCAGCCCAAGAGTAATCACTATACTACCAGGACTGGGCCAGTTAATCAAGCTTTCACCGTCAACATTTAGAGTACAATAAATACCAAAAATCTCTTTAACTTCTAAATTTGAGGACCCGGTTTCATCTATTCCAATCCATGACTTTCTTCACTGCATCACATGTATGTGAAAGTTAGACATTAATAAGGAAGACCATAGAAGAATCAATGCATTCGAATTATGGTGCTGGAGCGGAATATTGAAAGTACCACGGACTGCTAAAAGGATGAACTGAACTGTGTTGGAAGAAGTAAGGTCAGAGTGCGCTTAGAGGTAGTGATGGCAAAACATACTTTGGACATGTCGGGAGAGATCATTCCTTGGAGAAGAACATCATGTTTGGAAAAAGAGGAAGGCGCTCACCAAGATGGCCTGACAGGGGCTGCATCAATGGGTTTGGGCATAGGAACAATTGTGTGGATGGCACAAGACCATGCACTATTTCATTCTATTCTCTGACTATGCATTATAGTCATCTCTATGGCACCTACAGCAGCAACAACTCCTAAGTAAACAGCTGGACAGATTTATTATTAGGTAGCAATACTGTTAACATAAGTAACAAAAACTTTCTCCTTCTGATAGACAACAGAAAGCAGTTGAATCCTCATGTGGCCATCATATATTTTCTTATTTGGAGAAAGTTATTGTGCTACCTTTGGACTATCAGAGTATGACAGCCATTTAACATGGCAGTAGGCTGGCTTCACCGCTGTTAGGTCCATGTCAACTCCTGCAACCCCTTGTGGGGTTGGAGACTATAACTACTTACTGGAGTAGAAATCCCAGTCTTTCTCCTATGAGGCAGGCACACTAATGACGCTACAGATGATGTTCTTGGCAAACAGGTGGAATATTGCTTGGCAAAAACCTCTAGCTCTTTCTAATCTTCCCTTTTAGATTCATGCTTGTGTTAATAATAGAAATAATATGCTGGTCCAGGGCACAGCTTCTGTGTGGCTGAACTCACCCAGCAGTGAGTGCCGCCTGTACCAGACAGCCCCACCCTGACCTAGAACAAATGCCCGGGCGCTCCCCTAGGCTTGGAACTTGCACTAACAGGTGTGAACATTCTAGTAGTAGTTTGATGGTCATGTAAGCTACTGCAAACAGGACACACAGACACACACACACACACACACAAAGAAATAATATGGAGCTGGTACACGGTGTAATTTTATGAAATTGTTAGCTCTCGCTTGGTACTTGTTGTGAGCTAAGTTACTGCAAAGAGAAAGCATCCAATTAGGAACATGGCACCAGGCATACTTTTTCCTTGGGTTCTATGTCAATATTGTTGGGCATCTTCCCTATGACTCCCAAGGGAGGTTGCGCCACCTAGTTTTCCTACCAACAGAAATGGAATCACCTTCTCCTAGATGTGCGTGTATGTCCCCCTCCCTCCTCTTGATCTGAATTTCAAGTTAGGTTCACCTATCAATCTTGTAGGATTGTCCCTTGATTTGGAGACAATCTTAGCACAATTTGTAATGCGGCAACTGAATTGTCTTCTCTCCACATTTTGAGAAACTGACCATAGCTGAGGTGAGGTCACCTCTGTCAAAGCGGTTTTTTGAAGTACTCTGCCTAACTAATCTCAATCTTCTCTTACTCATTGCCTTGTAATTCTTATGGTCATTCCATTTCTAACCTAAATTGAATGCCAAGTATTAGACTACTTAAAATTTCATAAATGACCCGACACTGTTGAACTCTGCAGTCTTCTTCATGGAGCCCTGGTGACCCAAGGTGTCCAGAAGTTGGAATCCACTCAATGACAGTAAGAGAGTGAGAGAGACTGTATTCAACCAATTGTAGATGCAGTAAAAGTTTTCACTAAAGAACTCCGGCCCCTTACTTTCTCTATTCTAATAGGTGTACCTATCTTAGGAATGAAGACCCCTGGTGGGGTAGTGGTTATGCTTTGGGCTGCTAACCTGCAGTATCAGCAGTGTCTCTGAGTCCCACAGGGGCAGTTCTGTTCTGCTTTCCAGGTCACTATGTGTTGGCTTTTTAAAAAAATCTTTGCAATAGCTTTAGCATCAATATGAACTCCCCTTCCAATGTCCCACCCTTTGATTAATATAGACATATGCTTGCTTTTCATCTTATATGCTATATACATTATCTTTTGATGAACTGACTTTTCAACTTGAAGTATGCCTTAATGGGTCCTTCTGAGGAGTGGGTCCAGCAGTCTCCTATGAATTATCAATAACTCTTATCTTTTTTATCAGTCACAGTAATAAATGTCACATGGAAAACAGACAAGGGGGTATAGGGAGACATTGAACAGTGCAAGACATGAAAAATGATAATAATTTATAAGTTATCAAGGGTTCCCGAGGGAGGGAGGAAAAGAGAGGGAGGAGAAAATGAAGAGCTGACACCAAGGACTATAGTAGAAAGAAAATGCTTTGAAAACAATGATGGCAACCTGTATACAATGTGCTTGACTTAATGGATGTATATATAGATTGCAATAAGAATTGTCCGAACCCCTATGTGCTCCCTCTTTTTCCATATTACAAAATGAAGTACGTAAGATCATCTCCATGCTGCAGCATTAGAAAATGGAGACTCACCAAAGGTTATACAGCTAGTAGTGGTAGAGGTAAAGTTATTTTGACTGTGTGACTGTACATTTAATATCCACATAGTGACATGTCAAATACATGTACACCAATTCATCAGTTTCTACGTGCACAGTTTAGTGACATTGATTACATTTTTTTGAGTGGTGCAACCATTCTCATTCTCCTTTTCTGAGATGTTTCTTTCTTATTAATATGAACTTCTTGTTCTCTAAGTTTTCTATTTTAATTTTATCCCACATACTGATAATTTTTAAAGAAGCATAATGCTCAAGGCAGAACTTGTTTACTAATTAGGCAGAACTATTGTTTGGTTCTAAGAAGATGTCAGAAGATATCTTTGATTTAATATTTAAAGGTTATCTCAGGGTCATAGTTTCAGGGCATCAGTTACCTCATGTGGCTTCAGAGTCTATAAGAATTTGAAATTTCATTCTGCATTTTATCCATTTAGCTGAGGACTCTTCTATGGAATCTTGTACCCAAATGTTCAATACTAATAGCCAATCAGTTCTTCTGGTCTCATGACTCAGAGACAGTTGTACACGGAGACCTCCAGTGACCCATTCTGTGCTGTTGTGCTTCGGTGCTGTTGCGTCAGTTCTCACTCAGAGTGACTCTGTTGGTATACGACAGAACAAGACCCTGGCTTGGTGTGCATCGTCTTCATAATTGTTATCCCTGAATCTCTTGTGACAGCTATTGTATTAATCCATCTTGTTCAGGGTTTTCCTCTTTTTGTTGACCGTTAACGTTACCAAGCCTGTTGTACTTCTCCAGGCACTGGTAACGTGATAACATTCCAAAGTATGTGAGCTGAATGGTGAGCATCCTCATGTTCATATCCTTCTTCTGTTCCTGCATCTCCTTCGACTTCTGCTGTTCCAGGTGAAGAGAGACCAATTGTGCATTGAAGACATATGGCAAGTCATTAAAACCCCATGTACTGGGCTGAGCTCCGGTGGCATAGTGGTTGTGCGCGAGACTGCAGCCCACTGGGATGGAGGTTCAATTCCAGCTCCACAGGAGCAAAGGCTGGGCCTCCTACTCCCACCATCAGAGGGCAGCGATGCCTCCAAAAAACAAACAAAACAAAACAAAACAAAAAACCCCCCATGTACTAATGCAACAAACTAGGAAGTAGAGTGGAAGCACCAGCAGCCTCAGTAGGCACTCTTCCTGTATTTATTTATTGTTCATTGTGGTGAATATATTTGTCACTTAACTTGTGCCAATTTGACTTTTGGATAGGTTTATAACTAATTGACAGGAATTATAATAATTACATGTACAATCCTACCCTTAAGGTGATTTTGCAGCTTTAAATATCCCTTCTCCTTTCCTTATTACCTCTGGCAACCACTAATAAACTCTGTTCTCTATAGTTCTACCCTCTCTTTTTTTGTGTGTGATCCAAACTGGGTTTTTTTTTTATAAAGGATAGACGTGTCAGGCATTGCAGAGAACTGAACACAGGCCCTCTCATGAATGGCACACCCACATGTGGTAACCTGTGGGAAGAGAGAGGGAGGGATGGAGGGAGGGGAAGAATATGGGGGTAGGGGAGACAGAGACAGAAAAGCTACTCTGTCTTTTTTTTTAACCATATCAAGAAAAGTCATGCAATCTTTATTATAATCAATTTTAAAACATTTTCTTTTCCTCCATACTCATTACTATTCAAGTTTATTTTTCAATCTTGGCAAAAATATACTTAACAAAGCATTCTCCAATTCTGCAATTTGTACATGTATAATTCAGTGTCATTGATTATACTTTCATGTTGTACAACCATTATTATGATCCAAATTGTTTCCAAATTGTTTCACCATCATTAAAGGAACTCAATGTTCCCTAAGCAAAACCTCTTCCTCCTTTACCTTTGGTAACCATAGGTCAAGTTTAGTGTCTTTCTTTTTTTCAATAGTTTTTTTGTCATAATATTCACATATCATACACTTCCATAGCTAAATAGCTTCTTTTTTATCCAACAGTTTTATTTGCAAAGAATTTACATATCATATAATTCAGTAGTTCAATCTTTCAATCATACCACAGGGAATTGTACAATTCCCCACACATTACTTTTAGAATGTTCCCCTGCCCCCATGGTCAAATCACCTTTAAGATTATTCATACAATCACAATACTTTCTAGTACTCCCCCACCCCTCATCTTCATTAGTTGATCCTGAAATTCCCTTTCCTTCCCTATCT
The DNA here is from genome assembly GCA_004026705.1 of Nesogale talazaci. Taxonomy (NCBI): domain Eukaryota; kingdom Metazoa; phylum Chordata; class Mammalia; order Afrosoricida; family Tenrecidae; genus Nesogale; species Nesogale talazaci. The sequence goes on along the minus strand of PVJH01018591.1, from coordinate 15,944 downwards.
CCCCGCCCTATATCCCCAATATCCCTCAAATTTGTTATTATTATTATGCTTCCCCTCTTCTTGTGCTGTTCTGGAGACCCAATGGAAAACAAAATCACACTAAAGTGTTAAGGATAAAAAAATAATAGTATATAAAAATACTAATAATATATAAGAAGGAAAACACTCCCAACAATAATCAAAAAGCCAGGAAAGACATTTATGTCATGGACTCTGTCTTTTTTTTCATTAAAAAAATTGTTTTCTTTTTCCTGTGACCATGTATGATTTCTATATAGGTGAGATCATGTAAGATTTGTCCTTTGATAATGAACTTATTAGTTAGCATAATATCTTCAAGTGTCATACATATTGTAACATGTATTATGACTTCCTTTCTCTTGAAAGCAGATGGTATGTATACGCCACAATTTGTCTACTCAAATGTTGATGGGCGGTTACATTTTTTTCCTACTATTTATTGTGAATAGTACTGCAATATTGCTTGGATCCACAATGCGTGTTCATGGAAGCAGCGGTCAAGAGCTCAAGTGGTACATTGTGTTAGGAAAATCTGCTACACAAGACCTCTTTAGAGTATTGAAAAGCCAGGATATTGCTTTGAGAATGATGGTGTCCCTGATCCAAACCATAGTATTTTCCATTGCTTTATATGCATCTGAAAGCTGGACACTGAATAAGAAAGATAAAGAAGAATCAATGTATTTGAAGGTAAAAATATTCCTGGATAAAAATATTGACTATACTATGGACTGTTAGAAGGACAACCAAGTTTGTTTAGGAAGAAGTACAGCCAGCATACTGCTCAGAGCACGATGGCGAGACTTTGCTGTACATACTTTGGATATAGTATCCAGAGGAATCATTCATAAAGTGGAATAGAGGTGAAAAAGAGGAAAGCTCGTAGTGAGATGGATTGATACAGCGGCTGCCAAACATTGGGGTAATTGACAAGGGTGGCATAGGAGCATGAAGTGCAGTGTGGCCTTATGCTGTGTGTAGAGTCACTGTGGGTTGGAACCAACTCCATGGCACCCAACAGCAACTGGTTTGCGGTGAACTCTGTTGTACAAGTCTCTCCTTTCAGGTCCTTTGGGGAGACACATGGATTTGGAATTGCTGATTTATATAGGAGTTGTAAGCTCTGTACTACGAACTGTAAGATTTGTGGTTCAAACACTCTAACCCTTCCATGGGTGAAGAATAAAGTTGGTGCTTAGAGGGCATTGAATTTATGTTAATGCCAGTGAAATAATTTGTAAAAGCATATCAGTAATGTTGGTACAGCATGAAGAATATAATCAATGACCCTAGAATATAGATGCAGAAGTTATGGAATCGGACAATTTTTTAAAAAGTTAAAAAAATTTTCTCTTGGGGGCGTGTATAACTCTTTTTAAAACAAATCATTTTATTGGGTGATCGTACAACTCTTATCACAATCCAAACATCCATCCATTGTGTCAAGCACATTTGTTGCCACGAGCATTCTCAAAACCCTTGCTTTCTACTTGAATCCTCATTTTTCCCTTTCCGTCCCCCTTCCCTTTCTGTGATGAACCCTTGATAATTTATAAATTTTTATTATTTTGCCATATCTTACATTGTCTGACATCTCCCTTCGCCCACTTTTCTGTTGTCCATCCCCAGGGAGGAGGTTATATGTAGACCCTTGTAATAAGTTCCCTCTTTCTACTTCACCCTCTTTCTACCCTTCTGGCATCGCTACTCTCAGCACTCGTCTTAAAAAGATCATCTGTCCTGGATTCCTCTCTGTACTAGTGTATGTCCTCTGGTTCTTTGTAAGGTAGAATTGGGATCACGAGAGTGGGGTGGGGTGGGGTGGGGGAGCATTGAAGAACTCGAGGAAAGTTGTATGTTTCGTCATTGCTAATCTTCATCCTGACTGGTTCATCTCCTCCTTGCAACCCTTCTGTAAGGGGATGTCCAGTTGCCTACAGATGGATCTTGGGTCCCAACTGTGCACTCCTCACTCACTATGATTTCATTTTTGTTTTTTGATGCTTGATACCCGATCTTCTCCAAAATTCATGATCACACAGCCTGGTGTGCTTCATCCATGTGGGATTTGTTGCTTCAGAGGTAGATGGCTGTTTATGTAACTTAAAGCCTTTAAGACCCCAGAAGCTATATCTTTTTATATTTGGGCACTATCAGCTTTCTTCACCACTTTTGCTTATGCATGCATTTGTTATCACAGATCTTGTCAGGAAGGTGAGCATCATGGAATGCCCATTTAATAGAGCTATGTATTCTTGCAATGATGGAGTATTTGAGTGGAAGCCCAATGTCTGTCTGCTACCTTAATAATAAACTTATACATATAGGCACATAGATCTATTTCCCCATCCTCATATATATATATTTACATACTATATTTTTTGGATCATGAGACACGCCTAGTTTTTAGAGCAGGAAAACAAGAAAAAAATATTCTGAACCAAATAGTACCAGTATACTAAAATGTTCTGAGGTACCACACCTTCAGACCATAAGACATACCTTGTCTCTCCACCCCCCCCCCCCCACTTTGGGATGGGGAGAAGTACATTGTGTGTTTCAAAAACTACAGTATGTACATGCCTTTATTTAGCCTTCCATAAATGCTCTTTGCCTCTTAGATCTTTGCTCTACTTCCTTTGACTTTCCTCTCTTCTCACTATCATGCTTAGCCTTCATTTGGGTTTCAGTTAATACTTTTGGTTACATTACCCTGGATTAAGCTCTACCAGGCCTCCTACACCCTCCTCACCACCGATTTTGAATCACTTGTTGTTCCCATCTCCCTGGGTTTGTTACTACCACTTCCTTTCTCCCACCTTCCCTTCTCCCATGTCCTGTCACATCCATTGGTCCGGCTGTTTTCTCCTGCAGATTGTTTATCTAGCTTATCTTACCTAGATTGACCTGCAGAAGTAATAATATGCACAAAAGCAAGACAAAGCAAAGCAAAGCAGCAAAAGAAAACAAAACAACAACAAAATAGCAAAAAAGAAAAGTATGCAAATAGTTCAAGATCTGTTTGTTGACCTTGAGGAGTGCTTTCCAATCCAGTCATGGGGTGCCGTGCCCTGGCCCCAAAGTCTATTTTTGGTATTCCCTTGGGATTTTCTTGCTCTGCTCCCCTTGCTGTCTTGTTGCACCTCCTTATTGTTTGGGTGGGGTGTCGGTGTTGTGGAGTTAGATCAGACACAACTCCCACATTGTCTCTCCAGTGTGGTCCCCTATAGGGCTATGGGTCGATGAGGGATATCATGCCGCATAGTGGTGCTGGCCCTATGGTCTTCTCTGTGTATTGGCTTCTTTAAGTGGGGATATTGTCCTCGATCCTTGGTGGGCCTGGATGTGCTCTACTCTCTCTTCCTCCCTCTTCATTTCCTCCAGTTGCTTTGATCAGACATGTCCTTGTCCTGGAGCTGCAGCTTCAGTGCTGTTCTCTAAAGTAAATTCATCTGGGGGGGTGGGGTGGGGATGGGGCAGCTGTCCACGCAGTTGCGATTGAGGCTGGATTGGGGCTGGCCCCACTGTACAACTCTTTTTGATACGATTGAATTATTGACTTATTTGATATGTGGATGAAGTGCTAATAAAACTGCTTAGCAATATTTTTAACTTTATAACTTATAGAATAAATTCTAATTATTGCTTTTATTTAGTAATATGAAGATGTTTATTCTTTAGTAATTGATTCATGAAACACTTAGCTATCAATTATGCACTTTGCATAGCTTTTGCCTTTTAGTATTTGTCTGTTACCTTGATTTTAAATTAATTTTATTGTTACCATCAATCAAACAGAATGAAGAAAAATGTCCAGTGTATTTACATGTCTGAGACTCAATTCCTCTCTTTAAATGTAGTCAGTTAAAAGGTGATTAGGGGCTGAGCCCCGGTGGCGTAGTGGTTGTGCGCGGGACGGCGGCCCATTGGGACAGAGGTTCAATTCCAGCAGTGGGGCTGGGCCTCCTACTCCCACCACCGGAGAGCAGTGATGCCCCCCCCCCCCCAAAAAAAAAGGTGTTTAGGTGGAACTGAGGTCAAAATTACCCCTCATGCAATCACAAAATTTTCTCTTCTAATGATCAGAGTTTAACCTTTCCATAGTTATTCTTTTATAGTCACTGCCATTCTAGTCTAGTTTTCCTTTTCAGCTTTAGTAATTATAAAAATCTTTAACAATTGCTTCCCCAACATGTCAGAGTTGAGAACTCACATATAAAAGAGCATTGGTCATTACTTCCACCCCCACTGCCATGATGTCAACTTTTTCAAGTATTCTAGATTAAAACAGAACAAAACAGATGATTTGTAATGAATGACCAATTTAATCCTAGTTTTAGGTAAGAAATCAGATTATGTTTTCTTGTGATAACATGTTTTAATGGGTATAGTTAATAAGTTAACTTATTATAATAACTGCATTTGCTTTTAAAATATTTGTTTCAGCTATGAATTTGTGAAATACCTTAGACAATACATATTCAACACATTGGGGTCTATGATCGAAGAAGAAATGGAGAAATCCATATCTGATCAGAATCAAAGTGAAGAAACTGGCTATGATGCAGTTGTGCAGACGGTCACTAAAAGAACTCAGGAATCTAAAGAGTGAGTATGCCCACAAGAACCCAGGCATTTTTCTCTCCACATAGTTTCTTGGAAATGCCCTTCATGTGTATTCGCTACCGTGTTTCCCTCATAACAGCTAGAAAGATTCACTACTAAATCAATGCATCAGATCATGTCACTCTTCTGCTCAAAACTTTTCTCTTCACACTCACTCAAGGGTACAATCTAGTTTTCCCTGGGGTCTCCTACACCCACAGTAAGCCTCCTGCTGCCTTTCCTGCCTCACCTCTGGTCACACTGGTCTCTTGGTTCTTCCTCCTAAAACCAGACCACCTCCCTGAGGGCCTTTGTGCTTCCATGACCTTTGCTATCTAGAATATTCCCCCCAAATATTTGTGTGCTTTGATTGTTTACTTTTATTTAATTCTTAATTCAGATTTACTTTATCAGAAACATAAAGTAAACATATAGCTTTCTTGTAAAAAAGTACTGTATAAAGTGGAGCTTTGCTGGTATGGTGGGTTATGAGTTGGTCTGCTAATCACAAAGTACTGTATATAATCAAGTATAAACCAATCTGAATATCAGTTGAGGCACCTAATTTTACCACAAAAACTGACTTAAAAATGTGCTGAAAAACCTCCGCTTATAAAGTAACCTTTTATGTTATTGTCTCATTCTCTCATTTTGTTTCTTTCTCTTATTGTTACTGATTAGCTAAGAACAATATTTGTAGCCATTTAAAACTTTTTTTCAGTGAGTCTCACTGGAATGTAGATTCTATAAAATATAAAGTTTTATAATTTTGTCTATTTCATTATTCTTAATGCCTAGAAGAAAATGACTGTCATATTTTAGATTCTTAATTGGCATTCACTGAATAAGTTAATGAAAGTTCCTCTTGCCAATATAACCAGCCTAATTTATTGATATTTGAAGTAATTTTGGTTTTAGCAATACATCATTTCTTTCTTTTGTTCCTCATTAATCACATAGTCATTGCATGTTTTACGTATAGCTCCTTATGTGAAGTTCTGAAGCAACCAATATGAACAGGCAATATACCACTCAGTATTCACATAATCTGTTGACATTATATTGCAATAGAAATGTGAAATAGGTATTTTCCTTACAAGGTATGAATTCACAGAAGATGCGCTTGGTATATAGGAAGGAACAGGAGAAAGAATACACAATGAGCAGCTATGATAAAGAGACACCACAACACAGTGCTTCAATGCAGGACCCTTAAAAGATGGACGGACACAGTGGCTGCAACTATGGGCCCCATGTCTGAGTTGACTGTTGGTGGTGTAGGAATGGAAAGTGTTGTGTTCTTTTTTGTCTATGGTGTCACTTTGGGTTGGATCCAACTTGAGAACACCTAACAACAATAAAATGCAAAAAATTTTTTTTTTCTTTTATGTAAGTGTGGTGGTCATGTGCTTATGTAAATTTCATATTTGAGATGTAGGGGTGAAGTCTAGCTTGTTAATCTGGAGATAGCCATTGAGTAGCCTATGAGGCCCCCATGTGGGTATGGCTTTCTCCTGAGACTTCTGGGAAATCTCGCGATATTTCTCTCATGAAGATGAGAAGCTATCTTCCCCAGTTGTTGGGAGTTAGTCTCAGAGAAGATGAAACACAGATAAGACAAGATGGCAGCATCCTAGGAGCCAGAGGAGAACCACATGGCTTTGCCCTGATGGAGCAAGACTTCTGAAGCTGGAGAGTCCACGTGGACATCCCTGTCAGTGATGAGTTGCTTCTGCCACCACTGGATGCTGTTGAAGGACACTGAGTCATGGAAACAAGGAGCCATGAGGGGGACCTCTGCCAGCACTGGGAATCCGCACCCACTAGCCTGTGACTTCGTGAGTCAGAAGGAGATGTTATAGACTGGTATCGGGCATATGGGCTAATATCGGACTTATGACTTTGTACTGGACTGGATTGGGATGTTTTCTTAATGTCCTATTTCTCTTATATATACCCTTATATATATATGCATGTCTATGAAATTTGTTTCTCTAGACTACCCAGACTAACACAATAAGAGTTCAGAACTTTGCTAGTGTAGAGTAGAAATACAAATCTGCCCATGCCTCCATTCCAGGGACACTAGCTAGCTTGCATTATTTTGCTGTTCCAGCATATCTTTTTTTTTTTTTGGGTCGGGGCATCACTGCCCTCTGGTGGTGGGAGTAGGAGGTCCAGCCTTGCTCCTGGAGAGCTGCTGTTAGATTTGAACCTCCAACTCAGTGGGCCACAGTCCTGTGCACAACCACCACACCACCAGGGCTCAGCCCCTAAAGATTTATGGGAGTAGACAGTCCTGTGGAGTTGCTGGTGGGTTCTAATCCATCATATCTTAATGTGGAGACTCACAGATTTTTTTTTATAGAGGGTCACATTATAAATATTCTAGACTCTGAGCTATTCTGGTATTAAAGCAGTCATAGTTATATAAATAAAGAGCCTATATACTTCCCAATATAAATATACCTTTTTTCTTTACAAATGCATATGGTAGACCATAGTTTTCAAGCCCTTCCTAGATTATCTTTCATGAGCATTGTTGAAGCAGGTATACTAAATTCATAATTGTTCTCCAGCCTTGCCAAGCAAAGAGATAGTGGAGGGCAAGTAGCTTAATTTCCATCCCCCAAACCTCACTTTCAATTAATTAAAACTTGATCACATGCCCAAGTCTATATCTGAAATGTAGACTGGGAAATGTATTATCCAGTTTTTGATCATGTGCTCAGAGTAAAGACTTAGAGAAGGAGTTCTAATACTTCATGAAAGTGAAGGAGGGTGGTAGGTATTAGGGGCAGGAATAGAGATTTTTTTATAAGAGTCATTCAACCTGAAAGGAGTAATGAAACACTGAAAGTAAGTTAGTCACTTTATAATTTCAGCTTTGGCTATGCTAACTTTAATTTCCCCCAAAGTTAGAATAACCATTCTGGAAAATACTTTAAATTGGGATCTAAAACTCCTCATTTTAGAGGCAAGAAAGGCAGATGAGTGACTTGTGTGGTAAAGTCGTTTGATATTGGAGTCCAATGTAGATTTTGTCTTTCTGGGACTCTTTTTACTGGATGATCCCCCATTGAAAAATATTCTTTTTCTTTAGCTTTTTAAATTATTGATTTCCTGCTTTTGGTAACTTCCTAAGGGAAAAAATCTGGAGTCATCATATAAGAACTTCAGTCCCTTAAAAGTTTTCTCTGGGCTGAGCCCCGGTGGCGTAGTGGTTGTGCGCGGGACTGCGGCCCACTGGGACGGAGGTTCAATTCCAGCAGTGGGGCTGGGCCTCCTACTCCCACCGCCGGAGAGCAGTGATGCCCCCCCCCCAAAAAAAAAAGTTTTCTCCTCATATATTATTAATTGCTTGTCTCTGACCTCACAGAATATAGTGAGCCATAGCTATTTTGCTGAATTTTAGTGCTTTATAAACCATATCAGAACTACTGACTCATTAAAAAACCACTGAAGAAATCATTACGTTGAAAGTTGAACAGATTCCTGGAGACTTTCATTAAAGACAAATGGACAACATAGATATTAATGGACTAATCTGGGTTCTTGGGCAGTGCAATATCATTTAAAATGCCTAGTTCTCATGCAAGATATAGTTTAATATAGGGATGAAAGTGGATGAAAGAAAGTTTGAATGTTCCGCCTGTTATATATTTCAGTTACTTGCATATTCCTTATGATAATGATCTCTTCCTCTTTGGCATATCTTTATCTTTTATTGATGGCCTAATTTCCCTCTCAACTATTAAAACTTTGAAACTTTCTTTTCATTGTTAAGTAGCTAAAACAAATGGAATAAATGAAGAAATAAAAGAGCTGAAGGGAAATTTCAAAAGGCAACTCAAGAAGACAAAGTCAAATATTATAATAAAATGTGCAAAGACATAGAGCTAGAAACCCAAAAGGGAAGAACACACTCAGTATATCTTTTTTTTTGAAAAAAGTTTTTTTCTCAGTATATCTTTTTTTTGGGGGGGCATCACTGCCCTCTGGTGGTGGGAGTAGGAGGCCCAGCCTTGCTCCTGGAGAGCTGCTGCTGGATTTGACCCTCTAACCCAGTGGGTCACAGTCCTGTGCACAACCACTACGCCACTAGGGCTCAGCCCCTCAGTATACCTTAAAGTGAAAGAACTCATGAAAAAATTCAAGTCTCGATTTGCAATCTTCAAAGATTCTATGGGCAAAGTATTGAATTATGCAGAAAGCATCCAAAGAAGATGGCAAGGGTACATACTAAGCAGCCACTAAGAGATCAAAAGACACATTGCATTAGGTAAGTTTGCTACACAAGATCTCGTTAAGGTATTGGATCAAGAGGCAACATGTGAATACTCATGGATTACAATCAGGAAAGGTGGGCAGCAGAGTTGTAGTCTCTCACCATCCACATTCAATCTGTATTCTGCTAAAATAATCATAGGTGCTGGATTATGCAGAGAAACATCTGGGATCAGAATTGGAAGAAGCAGCCTGCCTTAAGCCGATGATACAACTTTGCTTGCTGAAAACAAGAATGAATTGAAGCATTTGCCGATGAAGACTCAGAATTGCAGCCTTCAGTATGGTTTACAACTCAATGTAAAGAAGACCAAAATCAGCGCAGCCCTGGTGGTGCAGTGATTGTGTGTAGGACTGTGGCCCACAGGGTTGATGGTTCAAGTCCAGCGGCATTTCTTCAGGAGCAAGGCTAGACTTCCCACTCCCACCAGTGATGTGAAAGAAAAAAAAAAGACCAAAATCTTCACAGCTAGACTAATAAGCTACCTCATATTAAACGGAGAAAAGTTTGAAGATGTCAAAGATTTTGTATTCTTTGAATCCACAGCCAATACTCATGGAAACTCCAAGACATGTTGCCTTTGGTAAATCTGCTACGCAAGACCTCTGGGAAGCCAGAATGTTACTTTGAAGATTAAGCAAGAATGTTACTTTGGATCTTAACCTAACCATGTTTTTTTCAGTTGCCTCATCTGCATGTGAAATTTGGACACTATGGGCTGCTGAAAAGACAAACCAATCTGTCCTGGAAAATGTATGAGCCAGAGTATATCTTAAAGGCAAAGATGGCAAGACTTCGTTTTGTATACGTATTGGACAGGTTATTGGGAGGGACAAGTCTCTGAAAAAGGATATCATGCTTGGTAGAGCAGAGGGGCAGCAAAAAAGAGGAAGGACCTAAAGGAGATGGATTGACCACGACAATGGACTCAAGCCTAGGAACAATTGTGAAGATGGTGCAGGACTGAGAAGTAGTTTGTTTTGTTGTATATGGTGTTGCTATGGATGGGAACACACTCAATGGCACATATGAACAACAACTTTATTAATTTTAGATGCTCCTCATGTTATGATGGTAAGCATGCTGGTATTAATGAGGTTTAATGTTGTTTTCTAAAGGTAAATGTTTATAATAAATACATAAATTTTATGTGGTTTCTTTAGATGCTTTTGAAATTGAATTCTTCTACATGTTGGACCATGATGAATATTTTTTACTGCAATTTAAAAGCAGATATTGGAGCTTAATATATAGCTAAACTATATCTTGCATGTATCAGAAACATTGAATATGTACCTGCATTAAGTCAAAGTTAAACTGGTTTTTTTTATTACTTACAAATTGATAGCGTGCAGCTATTAATAAATTTCACAGACAATACCTATTAACTAAAAGTCATAAAGATGAATATTTCTTGATTTGAAGTAACACAAAACATGAATTCATATTCATCCTTGAATAATAATATAATCTCGACTCTATTTCTAGCAGTATCATTAAGTTTATTTCTAGAAGTGTTCTAAAATATTTTATTGGTTAGATAATGAAAGTGTTTTGTTACTAAGAGCAGAGTTTTATATGAGCTATTTGATTTTCTTGTGGTTTAGTTCATTCATGTGTAGAAATTAATAATAGTTGCCTTGCCTAGATCTTAAGTGACTTGATGAGTGTTTGCCTTTTTCTACTTGAACCATGGATGACATATTTTAAATTCTACATGCTATTGCTTTCCTTCAAATTGTTAATTTTGGGGTGATTCTTCAGAAACTTGTGATGGCTGAGATAAGCACAGCATGCCTGTTAACACTGATTCTTAGTGTAATAACTACAAATTATCTTCCTATTTATTTTTCATATGGTTCCACCTGGGAAAATTAATCTATAGGATTTATCCTTTAGGTATCTGTTTTTCAAAAGTTTGCTATACACTATTTTGCTTTTATGTAAAGCCTATATTTTCACCTGTTTTCTGTAGCCAATTTCCCTCTCTAGGAATTGCCCTTAACATTTTACATATATATATTTTTTGCTTTGTGACATACTTAGTTTAATTAGTGAAATTGGAATAATGCTTTCAAAGTCCTTACATATTGTTGTGATGTACATGAAAATTTTAATTATTTTATGACCACATAATATTTCATTGTTTGTATACATTGTACTTTTTTTGGGGGGGGGGCAATCACTGTTCTCCGGTGGTGGGAGTAGGAGGTCCAGCCCCACTGCTGGAATTGAACCTCCATCCCAGTGGGCCGCAGTCCCGCGCACAACCACCACGCCACCGTGGCTTAGCCCTACATTGTACTTTTTATCTGTTAATCTTTGATACATATTTTAGTTACTTAAATTTTTAGCTACTGCAAAATGTGCTGCAATGAACAATAGTATACAGGTTTCTGTTTCTGTTGCCACCTTTGACTCTTCTAGCTCTAGGGCCAGGGCTGGGATTTCTGGGTCATATAGTAATTCTAACTTAAAAAACAAAATTCTAAGTTATTTTTTGGGGGGGGGGGGCGCATCACTGCCCTTAGGTGGTGGAGTAGGAGGCCTAACCTTTGCTCGGTGGAGCTGGAATCGAACCTCCATCCCAGTGGGCTGCAGTCCCGCGCACATCCACTACGCCACCAGGGCTCAGCCCTAAAATTTTAAGTTTTAAACATAACTTTATTGGCTCAGAACTCATGAATCATACAATTTACTGGTTTAAAATATTTTAAAGACTTATGCGCTCCTCCACACAATCGATTTTAGACACTTTCTTCATTCTTTTACTCATGGCTGTTAGTTACCCATTACAAAGCAAACTCTTGTGCCCTCTTGTTGTGAGTTTTAGGTTCAGACTCATTGTGACCCTACATACCACAAAGTAAGAAACCACATAGTCCTCTGACATCCTCACAATTCTTCTTTTTTTTTTTTTTTTTGTGGGCATCACTGCCTCTGGTGGTAGTGAGCACTACCCAGCCGCCGCTGGATTTGAACCGCCAAGCCCGCAGGCTGCAGTTCCGCACTCAACCACTTACGCCACTGGGGCTCAGCCCCACAATTATTCTTATAGTTGAGTCCATTGTCGCAACCATTGTGTTTGTTGTTAGATTGTGTCTGTGAACTCTGTGTGTTACGTCAGATTTTATGTATGTAGTATGATTTGGTATGTTATATTTTGAGTGTGAGGAGGCTTAAAACATTTTCCCATAGAAACTGATGGTAACTGTTTCTTTGGCTTATGATATTTTGACATGGATTTTAAAGTTTCATAGAAAATGCTGTCCATTAGATTGTGAAGGAAAACTGTCAATCATATAATGAGAAGAACCTGATTAAGCCAATTTTCAGTGTCCATTGATAGGGGATTTATTTACTTACTCTTAAAGCTTCTTTCTGTAGTCTTTGTTTTATTGTTGAGTTATCTACTCTGTGACTGTCAGCCAATTTCTCACTGATTAGCTCACTATCCAATGTTTTACATTTATGACTCGTAAAAAATCTGTTATCTGACTACTTTGTAGAGCAAAATCTAGTTTGCACAGATGAGATGTACTTGAGGAGAGTAACAATTGGCTGTGATTGTTAAGGCTATGTGTTAACCTAGATATTGAAAATGTACCTATTTTAACTTTTAATTTCAAGAATTATTATTCTTATATTTCTGTGTGGACATTTACTGGAATTTCTTGCAAGAACTCATTTCAGAATTTTCTAAAATGTTGGAAAAAGCATTCTATAATGAAATTTATAGTTTTTTATGAGTCATTTTTCTATGATATGCTTAGCACACAGATCCTTTAGGCAGAAGTAATTTTTCATTAAATCAACAAATTGCCACTTTTCAGAAGAGAGGGGCTTCATGTTTATGTGTTTGTATCTAGCAGCAAAGGAGGCTAGGAAATGTAGCTTAAACCTATGCCCATGTATAATCCAATCCTGTAGAAGAAGAGAGAAACTTTTGGTGACTAGGTATTGATTACTTCCAGGGCAATCTGTTGCTTCCTGGTTATTTGAAGATCAGAATTTATCAAGGAGGAAGCTGGGTCCTCCCAATGCTCTATGTGCTTAGCTAATTCATCCAAGGAGTGGTCCCACGGCTCCTACCTGATCTTTATCTCCCAGTCCTCTTCTAAATCCACCTTGGAATTTTAACAGCCCCTTATCAATGTACTGCTGCAACCATTTTTAAATTACCTTCAACAAAATTCATGTGATATTTCTGATCTTGATAATTTTCACAGCGTAGTGGGTCACCTTTTTTCTCTTTCTGAATGAGTACAAATTTGGATCTCTTCTAGCACTTGGCACAGACGCCTGAGTGTTTTCAGTGCTGCAACACTTTTTCAAGGTGGGAGCATGATCTGTTTTGGCTTTGATGGATATTCCACCTGATAAGAAATGATTCTGAACATTTTTTTCATGTGTTTAGTGCTCATTTTAATGTACTCTTTGGTTGAATGTCTATTTAAGTGCTTTGCACATATTATTAAGTTGTACTTTTGTTAAGTTTGTCCAAAGTTTATATCTTAGTTTGATTGGGTTCTTGTCAAGTACATGGTTTCCAAAGATATTCTCTCGGTTGTTAGCTTCTCTTTTCACATATTTTAGTAGTACCTTTTGCTGAACAAGAGTTTTGAATTCTGATAAGTTTTATCTATTTATTTTGTTGCTTTTTGTGCTTTTTAAATTATAAATCATTTTATTGGGGGCCGATACAACTCCTATCACGATCAATACATATGTCAGTGGTATGCAGACCACATTTGCACATTTGTTGCCATCATAATTCTTCCTTATTGTGCTTTTGTCATATTAGTTTATCCCTTGTGGAAAACTAGCCATGATATTTCTTCTAAGGTTTTAAAAAAATCACTTTAGAGTTTCTGTTTGTACTTTTAGGTCCTTAATCCATCTTGAATTTGTTTCATATATTTTTATATGGTATCAAGCAAGACTCCTTATTTTTCATTTCCTTGCATGTGGAAATTTTTGCAGCGTTGGTTATTGATAGGAGTATTCTTTTGTCATTAAATGGACTTAGGATCCCTGTCAGAAGTCAGATCAAATTCTACATATGTGGGCTTATTTCTGGTCCCTTAAATATATAGAATAGTGTTCTGAAAGGATTATTATTTTTCACATTACACAGAATCACATAGTTACCTTGGTAGACTATTTAAATATGTGTTCATATGCTTTCTGTTTATCAGACTCTTTTTGAACTTAAAGGTACAAAGAAATGATGCACTCCTTAAAGAACATCATGATTGTCGTGGTGGAATCTATGATTAACAAATTTGAAGAAGATGAGATACGAGTTCAAGAGAAGCAGAAAAAAATCCAAAAGGAGAAAAGCAATAGTTACTGCACAGACAACTGCTCTGATAGTGATTCTTCATTCAACCAGGTACGTTGCTCTGTTGGACATTTTTATCTTGAGATGATATTGAATAATAAATGACTTAAGTAAATTCTGTGCTGGGAAGATAGAAATAGCAGCAATCTATTTTTCAGATTCCTTTTCTTACTTTGGATATGTTGTCAGGCAAAAACAGCAACAGCAAAAAGACAGTCAGTAGAGAAAGACATCCTGCTTGGTAAATTGGAGAGTTTGCACCAGTGAAGGAAACTTCATGAGATAGATTGACCTGCTGGTCTGACCAACAGCAAACATAACAAAGACCAGAGACTGTACAGTACGAAGCAATGACATAACGTTTTCTGTTTTCCACAAGGTTTCCTACAAAGCTGGTGTCTTTTGTTCTGTGCTTTACTGCCATCTGGGGTTCCAATCCCAGGTGCACCATTTATTAACTGTGATTTCTGACCAATGCATTTCTTCTTTGTGACTTCACGCTTCTTATTTTTAAAATGGGAATGGTCATTCCTTTTGTCTCATAAGGTCGTTGAGAAAGTTAACTGAGCTAATTTGTCTTGAATGCTTAGGGCAGTGCCTGTCACATAGTTGCCGTGGTGGTTACATAGTGTGTTGTCAGTTTGAGAGGTGGTGTAGTGTAGCCTGTTAGTCAGACGGCAACTTGGTGACCTCATTTGGAGTCGCTAACGAGATAAACTGTGCACTTGAGGGGACCACAGGCTCACTTCCTGGAAGACATATCAGCTGACAAGACACATGGAACTACCCAAGTGCCCTGAGTTGGAGAAACCATGTAGAAGCCCCTGCCAGTGCTTAGATGCCTAAAATGTCACTGGATCCACTGGCCTGTGATCTTCCTTTATTCAACGTCTTTGCATGCATTTCATGAATCTGAAGAGGACTTTATAGATTGGTATTGGGCATATGGGCTAATATCAAATATATGGGGTTGATCTGAATTGGACTGGGATTTTTTTTTTTTTTTGTGGGCATCACTGCCTCTGGTGGTCGCGGGCGCTACCCAGCCGCCGCTGGATTTGAACCGCCAAGCCTGCGGTTCTGCACTCAAGCACTTACGTCACCGGGGCTCAGTCTGGACTGGGATCTTTTTAAATCTACATATTACTCTTTAGATCTATCTCTATCTCTGTATCTATATAGGACTTGGTTTCTCTAGTCAACCCAGACTAGCACAGTTGGTATTCTATAAATGTTAACATTTATTTGTGTGGCTATGTTTTTTTTGTGTGTGGCATCACTGCCCTGGTGAGAGTAGGAAGCCCAGCCTTGCTCCTGAAGAGCTGCTGCTGGATTTGAACCATCAACCCTGTGGGCTGCAGTCCCGCACACAACCACTACGCCACTGGGGCTCATCCGTGTGGCTATGTTTTAAAACATGCACTGCACCCTGAGGCCCCAATAAAGTTATTTATAATTTTCTTAAAAAGGCATTCTGCAATGGATTTATATCCTTCCTATTATAGTTTTTATCTTTCTCCTCTCCCACAGTATTCAGTGTTGTACAGCACAGGCATTCTGTTACTTTTTAGTGAGTAAGTTGAACCCCAGGTTATCTACTCTGTATGTTGAAGGTGAATTTGTCATAACTCACCAATTCATATTGAATAATGTGAATTCATTTAAGACATTTTTGCTTCCCCCCCC
>PVJH01018590.1:0-44787 GCA_004026705.1 Nesogale talazaci | reverse complement strand
GGGGCCCTTGTGTATTACTCGGGTTGGGGAATTGTCGAAGGGAGAAAACCTGTCAAAGAAGGTCAAAGGAGGATGAAAAGTGATGTTTTTCTCAAAATGATGTTTTCTCAAAATTGAATGAGGGATAAGGATAGTGGGATCACACGAATGTTCTTGCCCTTCCAATTATTTCTGTGCGAAAGGGCAGAGCCACAGTGTGCTGCCGCCTAGCATCTCCTAAACCACTTCTCTATGATTACGGCAATCATACACATTAATAATTTATGTATACATTATGGAAATGGTCCCTACATGGCACAAATGGTTTGTGCTCTAATGCCAACTCAAATGTCTGCAGCTGGACACCACCCAGCAGTACCAGGAAGAAAGGCTTTGGCACTCTACTTTGGTCACAATTCTGGCTAAGAAAACCTGGCGGAGCAGTTCTGGTCTGTAGTTGGAACCAACTCCACGACAATGAATTTTTGGTCTTGGCATTGTCCTTATGCTCGATTATATAAAGGAGCCCTGGTAGTGCAGTGGTCAAATTGCTTGGCTGTGCACTGAAAGGTTAACATTTCAAACCTACCGGCTGCACCGTGGGAGGAAAGACTTGGATATCTGTTCCCAGAAGGCATACTCCCTAGGAAAACCTTATGGGGCAGTTCTACTCTGACTTACAGGCCCACTGTGAATCAGAGCCTTGGTGATGTAGTAGGTTACAGATTGCACTGCTAACTGAGGTGTGGCAGTCACCTAATCTGGTGCCAATTTGAGGATTAAGAGTATAGGGGTGGAGTCTAGCCTGTCAATCTAGAGTTAGCCAATGAGACCTCTGTGTGGGCATGGCCTTCTCCTGAGAAAACAGGGAAATGTGGTACTTCCTTTTTAGAGTCAGGAGATGCTATGACTCTCTCACTCCCGTGGAGAGACTCGACTGACCAGGCTGGCTTCCCCCAAGACATCCCTGAAGAGAAGCCACATGGACCCACCCTGGGGCAGCCAGAAACCTGGACCTAGAGAAGCCACGTGGAGACTCCTGCCAGCGCTGAGATGCTTATGCTACCACTGAACTCAAAGACTTCCTACCCACTGGCTTGTGTCGTTCTGCATTCGGCATCATTGCATGTGTTCCGTGAGTCTGAAGAGGACTTTATAGATTGGGAACAGACATATGGGCTAATATCGGACGTATGATCTTGGACTGGGTTGGGATATTTCCTCAGTGTTTAACAGCTCTTGTATATAAACCTCTTTCTTATTCACATGAGTGTCTATGGATTTGTTTCTCTAGTCTACCCAGACTAACATATGATATTTTCTGCTCCCTTAAAGAGTCATAGCCGTAAAAACCCCAAAGGGAAGTACCATCCTGTTACTCCAAGTCAGAACTGACTCCTAATGGCACTACATTTGCTTTTTTTTTTTTTCTGGTTTATGAATTGGAATTGACTCCACAGCACACAACAACAACATACGGTAGCATGAGGGGGTAACACCCCTCCGCCCCCCCCAAAAAAAACCCTGAAAAAGCTGGACAGAGCTTTCATAGTATGCATTTTTCCTGCTAGGTGAGCACTGAATCAGTGCACTCAGTGGCAGCGCCTGGGCAGGTTCCCTCTGATCATAATGAATTTTCTCATAAAAGCAGTTTCATTTGAATTTCATTTTTTTTTTGTGATGGCAGATTTAAGAGAATAGTATGCAGCTGTGAAATTTTGTTTCCTGCTTGGAAAAAAATGCACAGAAATGGTTGTGATGTTGAACACAGCTCAGAAGGGTAGTGCTATAGGAAAAACTCAAGTGTATGAGTGGTTTTCTTATTTTAAAAAAGATAAAATGTTGATCGATGATAAACTTCATTCTGGTTATCTGTTTACTTCTTGAAAGAACTCAGTGCTTTTGGAGTTTGTTCTACCAGGTCAGTCTGTTAATTGAGCCTTTCTATTTAGAGACTCTGAAAAAGGCTGTGTAACAGTATATGACAAAAAATGGCCTGATTTGTGGTAGACAGAGGACTGGGTTTTGCCACCATGACAGTGCACTTGCTCATGCAGCCATCTAAGTGTCCCAGTTTTAGGCAAAAATCCAGGATGCCTCGCTTGTCCAACACACTTTGCTTACCTGACCTCTCTGTGAGTGACCTGTTTTCATGAATGAAGAGGGACATGAAAGGACAGCACTTTGATTATGTAAAAGAAGTGAAGAAGAAAATGAGGGAGCTGCTGTCAGCCACCCAAACATGTGAGTTTGAAAAAATGTTTCCAGGAATGGAATCACAGATTTGACAAATGTATTAAGTGTAATTGGAGAGTACTTTGAAGGCGATACGACTTTTGTAAAAAAAAAAAAAAAAAAAAAGATAGTTTTGAAAATAGAAAAGAAAATCCCACTGGGCTTTGGGTCCCCGCTCATATAGAAAGTTGTTGTTAGCTGCCTGTAGGGTCACCCTAACTCAGGGCAACTCCGTGCACAATGAAAGGAAATGCTTCCCAGTGCTCAGTTTTCCCCTTCCTGGGTGGGGCTCAGACCTTAGTGAGCCATGTGATTTCCACTGAGGGCTGTCCACAAGAAGGTTACGAGGCGGCCTGAGCCCCGGTGGTGTAGTGGTTGTGCGCGGGACTGCGGCCCACTGGGATGGAGGTTCAATTCCAGCTCACAGGAGCAAAGGCTGGGTCTCCTACTCCCACCACCAGAGGGCAGTGATGCCTAAAAAAATTTTTTTTAATTTAAAAATTTTTTAAAAAAGAAGGTCACGAGGCCCTTGCTCATCGTCCATCTTACTCTGAAAGCTATGCTGGGACCCACTCAGCATCATAACCACACGCACACCTTCGCTCAGAGTGGGAGTGGCTGTGTCCAAGGGGCATTTGCTGGGGATCGGACCCACAGCTTCAACATGGAAAGTGAGAATTCTACTTCTAGATCACCGATGTCTCATTCATCAATTTGTAAAGATTGATGTGTCCTTATGAGATGATTATCTATAAACTGTAAAATAAACCAAACCAAAATCACTGCCCTTCCGTCAGTTCTGACCCATGGCGACCCTATAGGAGAGGTTAGAACTGTCCCGGGGGAAGGGGGGGTTGGGAGGCTAACTCTTTACAGGAGTGGAAAGCCTCATCTTTCGCCTGAGGAGCGGCCAGTGAATTAGAACTCTTGGTCTTGCAGTTAGCAGCTTCCTGTGTGACCCATGCTGCCACCTGGACTGCAGTGTAATACAAGTATATAATATACATATCAATGCATGTAGCTGGTTTTTCTTGCATATTATAGGACACGGCAAGCACTAAAAACAGTGCTACTTAGCGAGACTTGCCCCAAGCCAGCCAACCTCCTCAGTGCAGTCCGTAGAGGGTTTCTGAGGCGATGCCTGTCTCCAGGTTCAGATGGCCTTGTCTTTCTCCAGCAGGTCCTCAGCCCCTCTAGGAGCTAATCAGTCATTCTGTCCTTTAAAATTAACATCGGGCTGAGCCACGGTGGTGTAGTGGTTGAGTACGGGACTGAGGCCCATGGGCTTGGCGGTTCAAATCCAGCAGCGGCTCTCCAGGAGCAAGGCTGGGTAGCTTTCACGACCACCAGAGGGCAGTGATGCCCCCCAAAAGAGATAGAAATCAATAAAATTAATATCAATCTAATAGCAATTAATTTTGCACCTACTATCTATAAAACTCTTACCGAGACACTATAAGGGATAGACATCAATTCAAGACCAAAAAAAAAAAAAGAAAAAGTCAATGCATCAGCCAATTCCTTATAGCCACTCAATACTGATGGTTTTCGTTCCCAAAGTTTCTCTGTTTGGAACACAGATCATATTCCTATGAAATGTATCACGTATGATTGCTACTTTCCCTGGCTGGCAGTTAAACTATACTCACCAGGCCATGAGTGACCACCTCAGCTTGATTTCTGGGGCTTGAGGAAAAGGCAGCATGAAGAATGGAGCTGAGAAGCAGCTAGGGTCTTTCTTGCTTTTATGAGACAGAGTCAGTCCCAGGCTATCCACCTACTTACTATCTATATGTCCACAGCTGTATCTCACAAGCAAAATTTATATTTGCTCAGGGTCAATTTCTTTTCTGCACATTCCTCGCAGGAATCTACTATGCCCCTGTGTTATCCTAAATCAACACATGGGTCTTGACCCCTTTGGGGGTCTCTAACAACCCTTTCTCAAGGGTCACCCGATTCATAACAGTAGCAAAATTACAGCAATGAAAATAATTTTATGAAAAGGGAAGTGTATTAAATGGTCTCGGCACTAGGAAGGTGGAGGTCCTAAATGCTTCCTACCCTGTGACTCCTCAGCCAACGCTGACATCCTCTGACTGTATGTTGCACTCCTAGAACTACCCCACCCTCACCCCGTATCCTTCTGTGCACTGACTCCATCAAATTCACCCCAAATGCTGGTTGAAAATGGATTTCTGGATCCCCTCTAGATCTAGAGAATCAGAATGTCCAAGGGTTGGTAATCCATCCGGGTTTAAAACAAGACCTGTGGGTCAGTGAGCACATTAAAGGGTGGTCACCTCAGGATCCGGATCTCTTCTTTCATCAGAAGAGACAAAGGTGTAAACGGAGGGTTCTTAGAATTTGGCACACAGCTGACTTTCCTGGTGGGCCTGTTAAAATGTCGGTCTGGGAGTCTTGTCCCAAGAATTTCTGACTCACAAGGTCTGGAGCAGGCTGGGAGAGTTTGAGTTTCTACAGTCTCCAGTCAAGAGAGCCGGTTTTGAGACTCCTTGGTCTATTTTACAGACCCCCCAGAATCCAGAGTTCTTTGCATTTGGCAGAGAGGATTGCTCAGGAACTCAGATGGATCCCAGACAGTGTAGTGCATCAGAATGAAAACAGGGAAAGGTGTGCACAAAGGATTTCAAAAAGAAAATAGAAAAATGGAATGGATAAATCATGGAATTTCTCCACAACTTTTTATTAGCGCAAACATGTGTGTGTGTGTGTGTGCTGGACAGAATGAGCATCTGGGCATTTTGAGATCTTTCTCTAACTAGAGACAGGGTTTTCTGACCTTTTTTTTTTTTTTTTTTCTATATAGGCTGTGTTTTTCAAATATCTTCTAATTTTGAACCTCTGGTTCTTAAAAACTCTTCAATATTCTTCCACTAGTTCCAGTAGCAGTGATTACAAGAGACCAAACTGGGTAAGGAGAAGTAGGACATGCAATTCCAGAAATCTCTTCAGGAATACTTAATTGCAGGGAATCTTCAATTATGCTCCATTTATTTAAAATTCGTTGATGTTAGATTTTCACTTTGGCCACCAGAGGGCTGTCCTCACATTGTATAAAGGGATCATTGTGGAAGAGAACAGAGACTAGTCCTTACCTCCAAAGACTGGAAGGTTTTACAAATCTTATAATTAAGAGGGTTTTGTCTTACAAGTCTTATAATTCGGGGTTTGTTTGTTTTACACGATTTTGATGACTGAGTTTCTATGAAATTACTGTAATTTTTTCAAACTATGGATTGATAAATAGATAAGAACAATCTGTTACATGAACTTGTAGAACCTTTTCTGCAGATGTTGAATAATAAAATGTGTAATGCTCATAAAAAATTGTCAGATGTGTGGGGACCCAAAGCCCATCAATAGGTGAAATGACATCCTCTTACAGAGGGGTTGCAGGGAGGAGATGAGCCAGTCAAGGTACAGTGTAGTAGCAATGAAATATGCAACTTTCCTCTAGTTCTCAAATGCTTCCTCCCACCCACTATCATGATCCCAATTCTACCTGACAAATCCAGCTTGACCAGGGGATGTACACTGGAGTCAGAAACATGGGGGATTTAGGACAGATGATCCATTCAGGACCAGTGGTGGGAGTGATGATACCAAGAGGATGGAGGGATGTGAATTAGAAAGGGGGAACCAATTTCAGGGATCTACATATAACCTCCTCTCTGGGGCATGGACAACATTGGAATTGGATGAAGGGACACATTGGAAAGTGCACAATATGAAAAAGTAGTAAAAATTTGTAAATTATTAGGGGTTCATGGGGGAGGGAGAGAGGGATGGGAGGGGAAATATGGGGACCTGGTACTGGGGGCCTGGGTGGAGGGAGGATGTCTTGGGAGTGGTGATGGCAAAAAGTGTGCAGATGTGGCCTGCATACAACTGATGTATGTATGGATCATGGTGGGAGCTGTATGAGTCTCCAATAAAATGATTCTTTAAAAAAAAAGGAGGGGAGGGGGAAAGAGGAGCTTATACCAAGGGCTCAAGTGGAAAATATTTGGAAATGAATATGGCAACATGTGTACAAATATGCTTGATACCAATAATGTATTGAATGTCATAAGAGCTGTAAGAGCCCCCAATAAAATCATTGAAAAAAAATGCCAGATGTGATGAGACAGGGATATGAGAGTGAGTGGGTTTTTGGAAAGACTAGCTATGGATATCAGACAGGTTTGTTTGGGTTGCTTTTACTTTTTAGACCCAGAAGCTTTCACTCAGTTAAAAAGTTAACAACTTAAAAAAAAGTTAACTACTTTATGGGAAAGTTGTTCCTCACCGCCCCCCCCCCCAAACTCCCCCCTCCCATCTGCTCCCGTCTCTTCACATCAGTTCTATAAACTGTCAGCCTTCTATGGGTCTTGGCAAAGTGAAGTGAGAGAGCTTTCAAAGTGACTGCTTGTTATTGTTGTTGTTGTAAGTACCATCAAGTCATGACCTACTCATAGCTCCTCTCCACTAAAGTGAACCGACTTTTTAACAACTTAACAATGTCCCGCAGCATTTTAAAATTAAAATAAATATATTACAATACTATTTTTTGCGTTCTATGAAGATTTTTGTTGCTCCATATAGACCAAATTTTTAATCAAGAACCACCAACCCACCACTCCCACCCTGGTCAATGGTGTCCTGCTTAAAATCTGGTCACTTTACACACAACACAAAGAAACCCTGCCCAGCCCTGTGCCACCTCCACAACTCTTGGTATGTGTGAGCCCATGACTGCAGCCACTGGGTCCATCCAGCTCAAAAAAAAAACTAAACAATATTGTTTAGAGATCAGTGACTCAGTGACGGAATGTTCTCTTTGAGAAAAAGCAACTTCTTCCTTAACCGTCCCAAACAACGGGGTCCTGAGAAGTCAAGTAAAATAGCTTGTGCAGTTAAGAAGAATCAGGCCTGGCTCTTCTGGGTATATAGCATGTGTGCAAATGTGCTTGATACAAATGATGTACTGAATGTTGTAGTAGCTGTAAAAGCCCCCAATAAAATTAAAAAAAAAATAATAAAGAACTAGAGGATAGAAGGGAAGAGGAGCTAATGCTGGAGGGGCTCAAGTAGATAATGTAGATGAATGTAGCAACATGTAGACAAATATGCTTAATACAAATGATGTATTAAATGTATTAGCCCTCAATAAAATCTATATTAAAAAAAAAAAAGGATCAGGCCTGGTTTGGGGGGTACGCAGGCCGTGGTATTAGACCAGGTGACACACTTAGGAGGACCCAGCGCTTCCGTTAATGGTCTGTTATCCTTATCTTGAATTTCTTAATAAGGTTTCACTAAAGGTCCCAACATGTTCCTTTGACTCTGGGCCTAGAACGTGATGGGACGGGTCCCCGGTGGCAGAGAAAATGGTCTTCCAACCTCCTATTTGGTTTTGCTTTTCCACCTGGAACTAAGAATTTCAAATACATGTATTTGCCTTGTACCGGCATATGTAATAAGGGGCGGTTCTCAATCTGCGTAGTACTTCAGCATCACCTGGGGAGTTTTCTAATTCCCCATGTCAGCCTGTGCGTGCCCAGACCAGTTGCATGAGCACCCTCTGGGTGGGCTCCAGACACCGGCATTTTAAAAGAGTGCTTCCCATGATTCCAGTGGATGGCCCAGGTGGAAAACCGTGGCAAATCTGGGGCCTAATTTCCAGAACCTTCCTTTCACTTCAAGCTCCTCTGTTTAAATTGCTCTTGCTTTTTAATAAGCTTGCAAGATTTTATGTTCTGCCCACAAACTTGGTGTTAGAAGAACAAAAGTGTCTGACACATGAATCCTTTATCTGATGAGCTTTATTTTTATTACTCTTCCTGTGAAGATTGTGGAGTGACAAAATAGCTACCTTTCTGACCTATAGGTCTAATCACCCTGGTATTTCCTTTAACTGGCAAATTCATGCATCTGTAAAGAAAAGCCTCAGATATTTGCGAGATTAAAAACTGAAGACGGAAAAGGCACAGACCTGCTTCTCCTTTGCTAATCATTGCTAAGCACCTCGCTGCAGTGCAGAGAGCATCAGGTTTCATTAAACTCCCCTTTTCCCATCTAAAGGCTTTTTTGGACACTAATTGTTTTTTCCTTACCAGTCACCTGTGGGCTTTGTCAGTAATCTAGAAGCGTCTGGTCCCAATCCTTCTGGATTACAGGGATTGAAGGCCCCAATTAGAGAGCTGGGGTGCTGCAAGGGCAAATCCTTTTAACCTTAATTCACCAGGGGCCTTCTCTGAACAGAAGTTGTTTTCTTGCTTTCAACCTTCTCGTGCCCTTCCAAAATGGCACCGTAGGAATTGTTTGCCCCTTTTAAGCATGTCTTCCTGACGTTCTGTTTGTCTTGGTGATGAAGATCAATCTCTATCTGAAATGCTCTTCTCTGGGAGTCACATGAAATATTTCTACTCGCCTACGTTTGCTTAGGTGTTGAACATAAGTTAACGAGCAATAATTAAATATTTGGTGAAAATATCCAAGGGGGATGAAAAGCGGTATAATCCTTTGGTTCTTGGAACTCAGGGATTCAGGCCCAGAGCATTTTACTGCAGGGATTTATAGACAAGTGAGAGAGAAGCCATGATGGCGTGACCAACATTTAGAATCGTTGGATATTAAATAGCCTCTCTTCAGCAAACAGACATTGATAAGGATGAATGAGTTCATTTCTGTATATTATTTCCTACTTTGATAAAATATTTTTCTTCCTTATTACACACTTTTAGGGAATAAAAATGTATATATTTATATATTTAGAGTCATAACTACTCTATTTAGTGAGCACCTACTCAATATCAGCTATTAGGCCAGGTTCTTTTCACACCTTCTCTCTAAACCTCAGACTATCCATGCACATTTCGTATTACTGCCCCATTTTCGAGATGAGGGAACTGAATCTAGAGACGTTAAACAAATCTCTCCATTGTCCCATAGCCTATCAGTATCAGAGATGGGACTTTCAGCAACTTTTTAAGCTCCCTGCTCTCTTTCCACTCTTACGCAAGCTCTAGAAGGTGAAGGATTCAAGCTTTACAGGAAAGCATTGGATTAAAAACAAATCCTCTACATGGAAGTTGAATTTCAGCAGGGTGAAATTCAGCAAGAAGTCCCGAGGGGTTCTGACGTGGACATTACATTAAAGAAGTATGAATGTCATTAAAAAGTATAATAGTTATGAAGAGGTCACTGAAGATATGGGTGCTATAGCAAAGTGTGGTGAAGAAAGTAGATGGAGCTTAGCAATTGGAAAGAATAGAGTTGCATCTTAAAGACCTGTCTTTAAACAAGCAGTCATTGAAGTGAGGCATCAATGAAAAAGCACACCAGCTTGTGTGATCCAAGGATTGTAGATAATGAAATCTAAATCCAAAGGAGGAAATGGTATCAGAGCTTTAGGATTGAACTATTGAATTGTATGATACGTGACTTATATGCCAATAGAACTGTTAAAAAAAATGAAGTGACATGATGAAGAATGAGTTCGTCTATCTCACACTGTAGACCTTTACCCGGATCCTGGGCCAAACTCATGTGGCTGACTCTGAACCCAGGTGTTCCAGTCAGAAGGATGTCCTTTTGGATATGTATACTAAAAGACAGAGATAGCTTTGTCAATCAAATGAAAATCAAACATCTGTCTTCCAGACTGTGGAAGGAAGATGGCTCAATACCTGATCACATCATTGTTCAAATTACAAATCTACATGAAACCCTCCTCCAATCACACTTATCAAATACTCCCACATTTAAAGCAGTTCTTTTCATATTTTCACATCATACTAGTGTTAATAGATATAGCTACTGTCGGGCTTCTTTTTATGTGTGTTAAAACCAAGTAAGAACACTACAGGGTGTGTGGGTGGAGAGAAGCAACAGCATTTGGCACGGGTATAGGTGGTTGGTGGGCAGCTCATAATGACTTCCTAATAGATTTCAGCTGTATCCCTCATGCCTTGTGTATTAGTGGACATTTGATGACCTCTTATGGACTTGCTTGGCAAGATAATTTTGTGCCTATGCCCCATTCAACAAACATTTATTAAATACTTGCTCTGCTCTACTGTCAGAAGCAAAGGAACAAAGAACTAAAGGGCATGCCAAGGACTCCCTATATATTATACCCCAGACTCAGCCCTCATGTATAAATCTACGAAGCTGAAGGGGAGTTAGAAGTTATCTAGCTTGGTCTCTTCCTCCCTTGCCACCTCATTAACATCTTACCAAGAAAACACAAAGGCCCAAGGTGAAGTATGCCTAAAAACACAGAGAAATCTGGAATTGGATTATTCTTACATCTCTGTATCTTTGGGAAATTTACTTAAGTTTTAGAATCTCAGTTTCTTTGTCTAAAAGGGGTTTTTAGAATACATTGCTGATTCTGAAATTTTTCTCTCATTGACTTGTGTGATATCACATCGTTTGAATTTTTCTTCTTGGGATATTCACTATCTCTCTCATAGTTCCTCTTCCTTTACTGATTTCTTACATTTGGAGCTCTATTTTGCTCAAAGATTCTATTGAAGATTCCTAATCAAAGGGTGAGGCCTATAGAACAGAATGTAAAATCTCACGAAATCCAGACCGTTTAGAACCCCTGAGGCTGACTGAATCCCCAAAACTATTGACTTGAAATAATCTTTTGACTTTAAACCTTAAGCCAAAAGTATCTCCTAAAGTCTTCTTGAAATCAAACAATAAAATTACCACCCATGGTGATCCTATATAGGTGAGATGCAATTAATTAGTGAATTAATATTAATTAATCAATTCAATATGGCTCGTCTAGCCAAAATCTCTTTTGTGATATATTGTAAATTCTAGTTTTATGCTTGTCATCCTAATTCTATAAGGAGGGAGCTCTCTGTTACACTAATGGACAGGATTAAGATAGACTGTGTTCTGAGTTTCCACCTTTCAAAAAAAAAAAAAACCAAACTCACTGCCATCTAGTGGATTTTGACTCCTCGTGACCCTTTAGGACGAAGTAGAACTGCCCCGTGGGTCACTGAGACGAATTCTTTATTGGCGTGGAGAGCGTCATCCTTCTCCTGAGACACTGCTAGTGGTTTTGAACTACAGCTTTGTGGTCAGCGGTCCGCCACTTCACCCACCTGTGCCACCAGGGCTCCTTTGACTCTGCTAGAGGGTGTGAACAAAGCCATGACGTTTTCTCTCCTTGGTATTATGGTCTGCTGAAGAGCAAAAAACCACACCTCCATCTAAAAGAGCTATCTCAGAAGCAGAAACAGAGAAAATTCTGGAACCTTTCAAAATGGAAGAGCCACCAGTGGAGCATATTGGAAACCCCAGGCTGAAGAGAGGCTGGGTCAAGGAGACAATGAGGTGGAACAGAGTTAGTGCAGAGACTACCAGACTGGGGCAGAACAGTTGGTGGACTTCCTGGCCTATGGAGCCAGAGACCAAGGGACCATGTGACTGAGACTGAGGACAGGACAGAGACTTGGCTACTGGCTGAGGAGAGGTATTGCTACCTATTGATTCTGATTTGTGGTAATCTGTCGACTTTCCTAATCTGTCATTGAATTCATGCCAACTCAGAGTGACCCTGCAGGATGGTGTAGAAGCACCCCTGTGGGTTTCTGAGATTGCAATTCTTTCTGGGAGTAGAAAGCCCCATCTTTCTCCCATGGAGTGACTGGTGGTTTGGAACTTCAGAGCTTCGGGTGAGCAGCC
Source organism: Nesogale talazaci (assembly GCA_004026705.1). Taxonomy (NCBI): domain Eukaryota; kingdom Metazoa; phylum Chordata; class Mammalia; order Afrosoricida; family Tenrecidae; genus Nesogale; species Nesogale talazaci. The sequence continues at coordinate 32,856 of PVJH01018590.1, read as the reverse complement.
CAACTTGCAAGGACTTCCCCACCAGGGCTCCTTCCACTTCCCTAACAAACACCTTTAATCTTGACTTTTGTCTGCGAGTCCTGTGTGGTCACTGCAACAGAAGGTCGAACCCAGAAGAAAAGTGAAGTGTTGTCAAAGGAATGGCAGTGTAAGAATAATACAGTACATAAAAGTGGAGGGAGAAAGGAGGCATGTCTGACCTTTGCCTTAGCAATTGGGAGGAGTTGAAGTCTTTTCTCTTGTAGAGCCGAAGGAGGTCAGATATGGCCACATGATTTACTCAATGGGGTTCTGAGACTATATCTTTATGGAAGCAGGCAGCCTCTTTTGGTGGGTTCCACCACTGATGTTGGGGTTAGAAGCCCAACACATCCGTAACCTATAGTATGATGTTTAGCTTAATTAGTAAAGATGTCTACCTTGCACATGGTGCTTTTTTTTTTTTTTTTTTTTGGCATCACTGTCCTCAGGTGGTGGGAGTAGGAGGCCTAGCCTTTGCTCGGTGGAGCTGGAATCGAACCTCCATCCCAGTGGGCTGCAGTCCCGTGCACAACCACTACGCCACCGGGGCTCAGTCCCACATGGTGCTCTTTTAAAGAAACACCTATATGGAATCAAATTCACAACAGCAACTTCAAAAGGTTAAAGGAGAAACTTTAGGGACAGTGAGTTTATGTTGGTAGACATAATGAAATGTCAACCATGTCACTTAACTATACCTATAGAAATTGAATTAGTGTATGTTTAGCTTTGTATGTCTTCAATAACAAATAAGAGAAATTTTAATGGAATTAACAATCAAACAAATGTTGTCAATTTTAATTGTGTTTCCTTGAGTGTATGCAATTATTCTTTTAGTCTCTTATTGTGAATCACATGAAGGCTAACAGAGTAGATCATCAGTTTTACATTCAACAATCCACTCACATTTTGTTCCAAATCACCTGTCACCTAATCCTACTTCATCCCTGTGTTTCCTTCTCTCTTAGTTTTCTGAACTTTGTTTTTGGGTGAATGTTTCCCTTTTGATTTTAAATGGCTGATTTTTCTAAAGTGGGAGTGAGTTCAGTTCCAGACTTGAAGGGTGACTAAGGCCAAAGTCTAGGGGTCCTACCAGACTCTCTCTGATCAGTAAGTCTCATCTCTTTCATGATTTTGAGTTCTGCTCTAAGATTTGTTTCAGAACAGTTGGTAGTCGTAACCAGGCACCATCAAGTTCTTGTCTCAAGGTTGTGGAGAACAATATATACATGGTACTTTAGTCCACTGGACTAATCATTTTCATGTGTCTTCTGATTTTTCATTACTCTTTTTCCCTCGGGGTGCAGAGAGACCAATAATTGCATTTTAGGTGATTGCTCACTGTAGTTGCTACTCTAAATGTGGAGCGTTTAGAACTCTCCCTAAACCCTCATAACTCTCTATTCTCACCTTTTAGGTAGCTCTAATCACCCTTGTCCATAGGTTGATGACCCCTGGGTTAGCCCAGGTAGACTAGGGAAACAAATTCATAGACACTCATATGTATAAGAAAGAACTTTATGTCAAGAAATAATTGTACATAAGGAAAACATATCAGCCTGGGCCAAGTTGAGTCCCTCAGTCTGATACTAGTCCATAAGTCCAATTCTAGCCCATAAATTCCTTTTCAGATTCATGAAGTCGTGTGCAATGCTGCAGGAAGATCACAGGCTGGTGCGTGCATAGTTTTGTGGATCCAATGGCAGTTAATGCACTCCTAGAGCTGGCACACTTCCTAGCATGACTTGCTAGCATCAGGGTGGAGGTAGAGTGAGAGAGGTCTGCCTCCAGCATGCCCTTTATGTTGGTGGCACCTCCAAATGAGGTCATCAAGATGCAACCTGATTGATAGGCTAAGCTCCAACCATATCTTCTTTATTTTTATTTATTTATTTTTTTGGGGGGGGGTGCATCACTGCCCTCTGGTGGGAGTGGGAGGCCCAACCTTGCTCCTGGAGAGCTGCTGCTGGATTTGAACTGTGACGCCAGTGGGCCACAGTCCGCACTCAACCACTACACCACTGGGGCTCAGCCCAACCATATCTTCTTATGGATGCCATGTTGGTACAAAAAACCCAACTATCGCAACCTCTAAATCATTATTTCATGTGCTGAAATTTCTCCTGAGCTATAAGTCAACATTCTCATTTGCCTGCTTGATTGCTTTTACTGGTTGCCCCTTAACTCAAACCAAACTCACTGCCATCAAGAAATTCTGACTTATAGTGGCCCCTAGGATAAGGTAGAACTGATCCTGTGGGTTTCCTAAGACTGCATCTGTTTACAGGAATAATAACCTAATTTTTCTTCTATAGAATGGCTGTTGGTTTTGAAATGCTGACCTTGCAGTTAACAGTCCAATGTTGGTTGGAGCCAAGATGGTGCCCAGATAAGCAGCATATACTGAGCGCTCTTTCATGCATGGTGAGTCTGGTGTCCAGGAGACTAGTAGAAGGATTCTAGTAAGTGAGAGGGTCGCTAGGACAACCTCCCCTACCCCCCAGCAGCCTTTCTTGAACTGAAGCCCCTGAGATCTGAGATCTGATACTTGGGACATCTTGGCTCACCCAGCTGAGCTGCCCCTGAACTCCACTGCCCCTGCCCCTGCCACCATAGTCACCATTTGCCCCACCCCCAGGTCTGGTCGCCACCCCAGGAGCTGCTTGGTTGCTTGCTAAGACACACACAGCTGAAGGGGGCCCACTCACAGGACTGCCCACTCACAGCACTCTACTTCAGGAGCCACTTTCTTCTCTCTTGGTTCCCCTCTCTTCACGTGGCACAGTCTGCCACCATCCTCGGGGCTCTCCTTCCATTCACCCAGGGCCCCAGGAACTGAACAGCAGTCTACCTGTAGCAAGTTAGGTGACCTGCAAAGGGGGGTGCCCTGCCTCCCCTTGTTGCCTGAGACCCCTCCACCTGTGTCCTTGGCCTGCCCACCTGCTCCCATATGCACCAGCCCATGCCACTACAACATATTACCACACACTCCCCACCACAGCAGCCCTGAGCAAGTATGCCTGCCTGCTTCTGCCAGTGCACGTCCTGCTCCCCATCTGACCTACACCACTCCTGTCCGCTCCCACTGACACACACCAGTATTGCATGGTGCACCCCCCTCTCCCCACCAGCAGCAACCCCAGTCCTTCCCAATCCCACAGGTGCCACTTCTACACACCGCCTCAGGACTTCCCTCGCATGCCAGCCCTGCAGGGAGCAGGGCTTGATCTTTGATCCAAAATGCATGCATTCCCCACACATAGCTTAACTCAGGAGCCCTCAATCAGCATCCCCTCCTGTGGAAGCAACACCTTCTCCACATTTGCCTTCTATTAGGAATTTTTTTTTGTAATTAAACAAGAAAAAGACTGCTAAACATGGCCTGGGAGATCAGTTCAAAGCAGCCCGGGGACATATATACAGGCTCTAGTTCCACTTGAGTCACTGAAACTCCACACCACTGTTGGCCACAGAACCAGCAAGGAACACACTTATATGGCCTACACAGCTAACTGACCTGTATCTATAGTAGGTCATAGGCAGCCCTCCTGGCCCCCGAAAACACTCTTATCAGTAACAGAGAAAGACCCCAGAGCTTTCTGGTCTCCCAGAAACATGGCACCTACCTCCACAAAGGAGTTAAGAAAGCATCAACAGACAATATCACTCTCCAAAAAAAAAAAAACAAAAAACAGAGAGACAAAACACAGTAGCAGAGTTAATGACTTCGAAGAAGCAGATGCAGATCTACCACAAAAAAGAGATCTACAGAAGGTTGCTTGGAGTAATACAGGAGTTGCGGGAAGCAATGCAGAATAAGGATGCAGTGATAGAGGAGATAAAAATCCACAATTGAGGGGGTGGACTCCATGCACCGAAGAGAAATAGAGGTGCTAATGGAGGAGACTGCAGAAGTCACACACAAGTTTACAGAATTTATGCTTAGCCTGGAGGAGGCAGAGAATTGCATCAGTGATCTCGAAGACACTCAGACCTCAGCAAATGGGAAAGACAGTCAAATAGGAAATAAAAGGAGCAGAAGATAACCTGAGATCAGTGACAGATGCTATGAAGAGGAATAATATTTGAATAATTGGTTTATGGAGCAGGACTCAACAAATAAATTGACAGCTAAAATAGTGAAGGAGGGTTGAGCCCCGGTGGCATAGTGGTTGTGTGCGGGACTGCAGCCTACTGGGATGGAGGTTCAATTCCAGCTCACAGGAGCAAAAGGCTGGGCCTCCTACTCCTACCACTAGAGGGCAGTAATGCCTACTAAAAAAAATAGTGAAGAAATTTCTGGAAGCAAACTTTCCCACCTTAATGAATGAGAATCAGACACTCATACAGGACACCAATTAATCTGAGCCCCAAGAACTCACCAAGACATATAATAGTAAAATTATTCAACTTTGAGGAAAAAGAAAATTTTAAGAGCAGCAAGAGAAAGGATGATGGTCATATACAAGGGATTTCAGTTAAGAATATGCTCAGATCTATCAGCAGAAACCATGAAGAGGAGGAGCAGGTAGAGCAATAGCTTCCAAAAGGTGAAAGAAAAACTGCCTGATCTAGAATCCTTTACCCTGCCAAATTATTCATTAAGATAGATGGAGAGTTAAGAGTCTCCTAGAATAAGGAAAAACTCAAAGATTATGCTGCGAGACACCCAACCTTGTGGAAGATACTGGCTAACTCACTATAGTCAAATGATCCATGTCTATCAAGCACAAGCAGGAGACCACCACCATATAGTCCTACTCCTTCCAGAAGCCAATGTGCCTGTAACAATTAACAATATAACAGGACCTCAGAGGGAAAAGAGAAGCCCTCAATACGAACACAGCACACTGCTATGGAGGGAGATAAGAAAACACCCAAAACACAAGACACAGTAAGACAGCAATGATTCCACAGATTTTGAGAATAACTCTGAACTCCAATGGCCTCAATTAATCCCTTAAAAGAAAAAGGCTTAAAAACGGGTTCAGGACTGAGTCCTGGTGGTGTAGTGGTTGAGTGCGGGACTGCAGCCCACTGGCTTGGCAGTTCAAATCCAGCAGCAGCTCTCCAAGAGCAAGGCTGGGCCTCCCACTCCCACTGGAGGGCAGTGATGCCTAAAAAAAGACTAAAACAAAAACGGGTTCAGAAAACATAATCCTACAATTTGTTGCCTGCAAGAGACACATCTTAAGTGCATGGACAAAAATAAACTAAGAATAAAAGACTGGTGAAAAGTATACCAGGCAAATGGCAACTTGGTGGCAATTCTAATATCTGAAAAACTTGACCTCAGATGTCAAACATTAAAAAGAGACAAGGAAAAAAAAAAGAGAGAGACAAGGAGGGTCACTAAGCAGTGCTCAAAGTTTCAGCAAACAAGCAGCCAGTTGGTACACTGAATATTTGTTCATCTAACAATGGAGCAGTGAATTTCATCAAACCAGAAATAACAGATTTAACAATCATAGTAGGTGACTTTAATACACTGCTATTAGAGAAAGATAGTTCATTGGGAAAGAAGCTCAGCATGGGTATTATAGAGCTAAACAATACAATTAAGCAACTAGATCTGAAAGACATTATAAAACTGTCCATCCAAATGAAAAAAGAATCACATTCTTCTCAAGCCCACATGGGTCATTTTTGAGAATAGGCCACATTCTGGGACACAGGTCAAGCCTGAGTAAATTCAAACATATAGAGATTATTCAGATGTATTTCTTGGATCCCCATGCTATAAAGCTGGAGATTAATAAAAGGATGACCAAAAAAGCAAGGGCAAACAATTGGAGGATAAACAATGATTTTCTGTTATGTGAATGGGCACAGGTTCAGATTAGAGAGCAGGTTAGGAAGTTTCTAGAAACTAATGAGAATTATAATACAATGTATCAAACTTGGAATACTGCAAAGGCAATTATCAGAAGTAGCCTGAGATCAATAAATGCATACATAAACAAAGAGTGTCATAAGACTAATATGTTATCATAAAACATCCAGCAACTAGAAGAGAGTGAGCAGAACAACCCCTCCAATAGCAAAAGAAAAGAAATAATAAAAATCAGGACAGAGTTAAACCAGGGGGACGACAAAAGAATGATGCAAAAGATTAATGCAGCTAACAGTTTGTTCTATGAAAGGATCAACAGAATTGACAGACCGCTGGTGAATTTAACCAAGGAAAGGAAGAGCAAACATCAATAGCCAGGAAGAGAGATGAAATGGAAAATCGTAACAGACGCCAATGAGATTAAAAGGATAATCACAAAGTACTATGAAGGACTGTATTCCAGTGAATTAAAAACATGGAAGACATGGAAAAATACTTGGAAAAAGTCCCTCAGATTAGCCCAGACAGAGGTCAATAACCTCAAAAAACCCTTAGCGAAAGAAGAAATAGATGTAGTTATCAAGAAGCTGCCAACAAAAAGCCCTCAGACCAGATGGCTTCACAGGAGAATTCTACCAACTATTTAGGGAAGAGTTAACACTGATCCCCCACAAAGTATTCTAGAGCGTAGAAAACAACAGCAAACTCCCAATCTCATTCTACAAAGCCAGTATAACTTTGATCTCCAAACTGGGCAAAGACCTCAAGGTATACAGATGGATATCTCTAATTAGCATAGATGCAGGAATCCTTAATGAACTATTGGCCAACAGAATACAAAAGCATATAAAACATATCATCCACCATGATTATGTAGGATTCATCCCAGGGATGCAGGGATGGTTTAACATCCAAAAATCCAACAATATTATACACCACACTTGGAAGAAAAAGTATAAGGACCACATGATAATGTTGATAGAAAAAGCATTTGACAACATCCATCACCCAGTCCTAATTAAGACAATTATGAAGATAGAAATGGAAGGAAAATTCCTCAAGCTAATACAAGCTATCTCTGAAAGGCCAACAGCCAACATCATAGTCAATAGAGAAAAGAAAACATTCCACTGAAAAAGGGGACCACACAAGGATGTCCCTTGTCCCCACTTCAATTTAACATCATACTGGAGGTTCTAGCTAACAAAATAAGACAACGAAAGGACATTAAAACTATCCAACTAGGAAAGGAAGAGGTGAAATTATCACTATTTGCAGATGACATGATTCTGTACCTTGAACATCCCCAAAGTTCCACAATGGGAGTACTTACAGTGATGGAGGAATATTGAAGGTTGGCAGGATACATGATCAACAAACAAAAGTCTGTAGGTTTGCAAGACACATCTTACAGGACCATGGAAGAGGAGCTCAAGAAGGCAGTAACCTTCACAATAGTCAAGAACAAATTGAAATACCTAGGAATATATTTAACCAAAAATAACTAAAGACTTATACAAGGAAAACTACAAGATCCTACTATAAGAAATCAAAAGCGACCTCCACAAGTGGGAGAATACTCCATGTTTGTGGATTGGGAGGCTCAACATAGTAGAGGTGTCAATCTTACTCAAATCATTTTATAAAGTTAATGCTATTCTGATTCAAATACCAACAGCCTTCATCAAAGAACTGAAAAAAACTGACCACCAATTTCATATGGAGAGGAGAGAAGCCCAGAATTAGCAGAGAACTCAAGAAGAAGGACAAAGTAAGAGGACTTGCTTTACTTAATTTTGAGACCTACAACACAGTCACAGTGGTCAAAACACCATGGTACTGACAAAATGACAGATACTCAGACAAGTGAAAGGTATAGAAATCCCAGAAGTAAAATCATCAGGATATAGACAGCTGATCTTTGATTAGGATCCCCAAGGAATTAAGTGAGAAGCAGATGCCCTCTTTAACAAGTAATGCTGGAAACAATGGATAGCTATATGTAGAAAAATGAAACAAGATGTTTACCTCGACCCATGCACAAGAACAAACTCAAGATGAATCACAGCCCTAGAAATTAAACCCCAAACCCTCAGGGTCATCAAGGATGGAATCAGATCTAGCCTAAGATCATTAGCCCAGGGAATACATAGACTCACCACAACAGGGAAGGGTACATACACAGATAAATGGGAAATTGGCAAATGGGATTTAATAAGAATAAAACACCTGTGTGCCTCAAAAGACTTCACTAAGCAGATAACAAGGTAACTCACAGATTGGAGAGAATTTTTAGTTATGACACATCAAAAAAAGGGCTTATTACTAAAATCTCTAATACCCACTGAAAAAAAAAAGGAAAACAGTGAACTCCCCGAGGAAGTGGACAAAAGAACTGAAAGGAAATTTCACTAGGGAGAAAACCCATATGGCCAATAAACACATGAGAAAGTGTTCCCAGTCATTAGTCATAAGAGAAACACAAATTAAAATCTCCATGAGATACCATCTAACAAATCAGAAAAGCAGAGAGCCACGAATATTGGAGGGGCTGCAGTGAAATAGGAACTCTCCACCACTGCTGGTGGTCATGTAGATATGTACAGCCTCTGTGGAAAGTGATCTGGTGATATTTAAAGAAAATGGAAATCGATCTACCTGATGACCCAGCTATCTCTCTACTGAGCATATGCCCAGGAGAGGCAAGAAACTGATCACAACCAGTTGTCTGCACTCCGATGTGTATTGTGGTGTCATTCAAAATCTCAGAGAAACAACCTAAATTTCCATCACTAGACGAGTGGATTAGTAAACTCTGGCACATACACACATCACTAAAAAGCAAGGATGACCACATAAAACACGTCATTTCATGGGAAGAGTTGGGAGAAATTATGCTGAGTGAGGTCAGCCAATCATAAAAGGGCAAGTGTACTTACCCCTGAGGTAAGCATAATCAGCACAGTAGGAATAGAAGAAAAGACACTTATACAGGTGGAGGCACAGACAGTCTGGTGCCAAGGAAGTGCAGACCAAACCCAAGCAGGTACATGTGAATCTGACATAAAGAAGGGGAAAAGGGGGAAGGATGAGGGAGAGCAGGGAGGAGGGTCTGAGTTGATGATATGAGGGGAACAGAGCACTAACCCACCCAGGGGGAGAGTATTGGTTGTTGTGTCTCCACAGAATTGGAGTGTGCATGCAGATCCCACCACAGTGCACCAAACCAGGACGACAACGTGGAGGATTGCATGAAAAGATTGGGCTACAGGGCCCCTGCCCCCTGCCCTGGAAGTGTGTGCCACAGAGAACAACACTATTCCTCTAGGTTGGTGAAAGGAACTGACTCACCATGCCCACCTGAAGCAAACCAAGCAGGAAAAAGAGAAGGGGACTGTCAGCCTAGACCCTATATTGGCACCCCAAATCTGGTGGATGATGTCCCTACACAGAGCTGCTAAGGCACAGAAAGGACTGCCAACAACTCAAGATGTGGTGTCCTCTAAGTGGAACATATAGTGACAGAGGACAGTAATGGGACACATAGCGGGGAGTTTGTGTGGACTGAAATACCCCACAGTGAGACAAACCAGGAAGTGAGTACTACATATCAGCATTTGGAGTAAAGCTGACCCACAGAGCCCCTGGGGAGCCCCAAGGATAGACTTAAGGATAGGAGAGGCAACCTCTGGACACCTGCCCCTCCCAGGGCCAGAGGGGAGGGATTCATGGGGGCCCGTGGACAGATATGCATCTATGTAGGATTTTCTTTTCTTTCCTTTCCTTTCCTTTTTTTAACCTTATGTTTTCCTATTGTTTGGACTAGGACAAGCAGGAAAAAGAGAAGGGGACTGGCCTACTTAAATATGATGGACATGGGAGAGATGCTTAGGGAGAAAGCAATGGGGCCAATGGCCCCAGAGAAGCTTGGGGGAAGGAGGAGAGGGGAGAAGGATGTAGTGAACGGATGGCACCATGGACAGGGAAGTCAGTAGAGATTGGAACCAACAGGAGAATGTAGAAATTCTGTGAGCATCAGAGTAACACCAATCTAGCTGAGAGGAAGAACTAAGAGGTAGAAGAAGGGGGAACATGATGGTGGGCAGGAGGAGGCAAAAGGAAACAGGTAAGTCCTAGGAAGGAGAGCTATAGGTAGAGATATTAACAGAGGTATGTATCTATGCAAATATATTAATCCATAAAAATAGAGGTATTAGCCTATGTACATATATTTATAAGACAATCAGTACACTGAGGCTGTGGGTAGATCTTGTACTTCAGCTTATACCCTCCTTCAAAGCAAGAACACTTTGTTCTAACAAAATGGCATTTTGTGTTGCTCACCCACCCCTGACCACCACTACCACATGATCACTGAAGACAAAATGGCTGCATAAGTAGATGTGGTGAAGACAGAGGATGGTGCCCAGCTACTAAAAGATACAGTATCTGGAGTATTTAAGCTGGAAGTTAAACAAGCAGCCATCCAACAGTGAAGCAACAAGTCTGCATGGAAAAAGCACACCAGTCGGTATGATCATGAGGTATCATCGGGACCAGGTAACAGGTATCAGACGTTTCACAACAAACAACAAACAACCTATAAAGTGCACTGGTGAGAATGAGGGGGGGGTTGGACCAGAGACCCAAGGCCCATCTGTGGAAAATGGAACATCCCCCCACAGAGGGGTCACAGGGAGAGGACAAGTTAATCAGGGTGCAGAAGCGCACTGATGGAGCACACAATGTACCTCTGCTCATTTGAGGCCTCTTCACCCCCCACTATCATGACCCCAATGCTGCTTCCCACTCTGGACTAAACAGAAGCATGTACATGGGCATAGACAAGAGATAAACCTCATGACACATGGAACCCAGGAACAGGAATGGGAATAACGATACCAAAAGGGGAGGGGGTAGGGATGGTGGTGGTGGGGGAGAGAAGAAGGCACTGATCACAATGACTGGCATATAACTACACACCTCCATCTGGGGGGAAGAACAACAGAAACCAGAGGGGAAAGGGGACAGCAGTTGGTGGGAGATAGGAAAATAATAACAATCTATAATCTATCAAGGAGCTACAAGGGTTGGGCGGGGGGGAGGGAGAAAAATAAAAGAGGAGCTGATCCCAAGGGCTCAACAGAAAGTAAATATCTAGAAAAGAACAATGGCAATGTAATAAAAGCTGTAAGAGCCCCCAATAAAATGATCTAAAACAAACAAAACCAAAAAACCAAGCCAACACATAACCAGTATACCACCAGGGCTCCAGAAGTTGTCCCATCAGACCTCAAATTCCACATGACCAAAAGTGAGCTCATGATCTCTCTCTACTGCTGCTCCTTCTCTAGGGTGTGCTATCCTAATGAAAAGCACAACTCACAGAGTTTCCCAAGTGAAAGGGCTCCCATATTCAATTCAGCGGCAGGTCATCTTGCTTCCACCTTCGTCATATCTCTGCTACCTAGCCGGTCTCCATCCCCACAATCATCCTGTTACCAGCGTGCTCAGCCAGACCCCCTGTTTCTCGACATTGCTTTCAGAGTGGTCTATCACTCAAGCACATCTCATCAAGGAACACTCTTATTGAAAACTCAACGGTGTCCCATGGTCCTTAGGCAAAGCCCGCACTTCTAAACCTGGGCAGCCTGGTGCAATAGTTCTTATTCTCACTGGCACCTTCTGAGGGAGAAAATGGTTTGTGTTAATAAAAACACTTTAAAAAACTCCCGGAGATGAGCTGGGAGAAGCTCTAATGGTAGGAGATGTCTGTAGCCAAGGTAACAAAATAAACAGAATCTAATAAAGATAAACAGAAATGGGAAGTTGGTTAAAGCTGTGATGGTGAAGTGGCTGGGGACTTGAGAGAACAAAATTCTAGTGTTCACTTTAATGCTCTTTTCAAATATTAAAATACTTTATTGTGCCTTCAGGGAAAGGTTTCACAGCAAATTAGTCCCCCGTGTAACAATTTTTGCACAATTTGCTCAGTGACATTTTTTTATTTTTGCATTTTAAGTCTCACCAGGATATCGTATAACTATCTCATATCCTCTTTAAACTCTGCTACTGATACAAAAGACCTGGAAGTTGTGGGGGATGGAGTGTCATGCCTCTGTGAAAAAAGTCCCCCCGTTACAATGTATTTTATAGAGGCTGGTTATTAAGTCCTAAACAGGACAAAGAACAGATGAAGACAAATTGTTTGATAAGGGAGAACGCCAGCATACAGTCATCAGAGTGCTCCAAGGGGTTCTGGCCATATGGCTTCCTATAGAACAGCGGTTCTCAACCTGTGGGTCATGACCCCTTTGGGGGTCAAACAACCCTTTCACAACGGTCGTCCAATTCATAACTGTAGCAAAATTACAGTGATGAAGTAGCAGCGAAAATAATTTTATGCTGGGGGGGTGCTCTTTTCAACTGTATTAAAGGATGGTGGCATTAGGAAGGTTGAGAAACATTGTTAGAGCGCATAGAAAACAAAAGAAATCATCATAAAATCATGATTGGCCTCAGGGCAGTTCATTATGGTTAGAGGGTGATGCTGTTGGTTGAATACAACAAATAAAACAAAACCAAACTCAAGTGGGACTCTGGCAATGGGACAAAGGTGATGCTTATCGAATGTGCCCTGATGAAGATTAGAAAAGATGACAGGATTGGGCTGCCACCTTGCAGCCACCTTGGCCAGGATGCAATTTATGACGATGAGACCAGGCACGCTAGCGTTCTTTTTTGGGGGGTGGAGCCGTCACTACCTTCTGGTGGTCATGGGAGCTACCCAGCCTTGCTCCTGGAGAGCTGCTGCTAGATTTGAACCGCCAAGCCAGTGGGTTACAGTCCCCCACTCAATCACTACGCCACCGGGACTCGGCCGCTAACGTTCTTTAAGGGCATGCTCAAGCAGCCTGTTCAAGCAAACCTGTTCTTTTTTTTCTTTTTAATTTTTTTTTGTTTTTGTTTTTTTGGGGGGGCAACACTGCCCTCCTGGTGGTCGTGGGAACTACCCATTGCTGCTCTTGAGAGCCACCGTTGGATCTGAACCGCCAAGCCCGCAGTACCGCACTCAACCATTTACACCACCGGGGCTCAGCCCGCCTGTTCTTTTATCTTACTCAAACAACAATGACAACAACAACAACAACAACAACAAAACCCTTCATGGCCAAGGACTCAATTCTCACTAACAATGACTCTATAGGTAAAGCGACCAGATTCCCACTTTTTAACAATTTAACAACGTCCCGCAGCATTTTAAAATTAAAATAAATATATAACAATACTATTTTTGTATTCTATGAAAAATTTTGTTGCTCTACATAGACCAAAATTTAATCAAGAATACCCCCCTTCTGGGGGTCAATGGTGTCCTACTTAAAATCTGGTCACTTTATCTATAGGTCAAGGTAGAACAACCCCTGTGGGTTGTTAGGATGTACATCTTTATGGGAGCATAAAGCCTCATCTGCCCCCCATGGAGCAGCTGGTGATTTTGAACTGCTGACCTTGTGATTAGTAGCTCATATGATAACCCACTAAGCCACCAGGGCTCCTTTCTGGTCTGACTTAAAACCAAAATCCATAGAGTGATTTTGACTTACAGAAATTCTACAGGTCAAGTAGAACTGCTCTTGGGGCTATGCTAGACTGGGTTCTATACAGAAACAAAACCAGAACACTTATGATTTTATATATATTTGTATAGATAGGTTATATAAGAGGTAAACAGCTAATTAATCTATAGAGCAGTACAAATAGCTTAGTGCAACTTACCTCCATGAGACAACTAATATGCTGGCAGTCCTTCAAGACTTGAGGGCCGTTGAGTAGTCCTCTGTAGAGCAATTCAGACTATCCGGCCACAGGCGGCAAACAGCAAGGCAGGTCACCAACAGTGTCAGGGTCAGGTGACAGGGTCTGAGAGCCCCCCGCTCGAGAGATGTAGCCTCCAGTAGTGTGGTGAAGCAGGTCTGGAAGGAACCTCAAACTACAGGGCCACAGTCCACAGGGTAGGTGTCCCACAGGTCATGTAGCTTGCAAGTTGAGGCAGAGGACAAGCTAAGGCAGCTGCACACTGGTCTGCTCATCAAAAAGCAAGAGACAAAGAAAGGTGAGGCTTGCTGAGCCACTTACCCCACCCCCTTCAATTCATCCCACATGTGTTCGCTGGCCAGGTTGGCACAATAAACTTACCTCTCACAGGGGATTTTAAGACTGATTTTTTTCACAGGAGCTGAAAGTTTTGTTTTTCTCCGCAAGAGTAGCTCATGATTTTGAGCTGCTAGCCTTGTGCTTAGCAGCCCGACAAGTACTCATGATGTCACCAAGGGTATGTGGTCTGTCACCCTCCTCCCTCCCTCATGCTACCAAGTCAATTCCAACTCATGGTGATCCTACAAAACAAGGTAGAACTGCCCCTTGTTATAATCCAAGATTGTAGGGGAGTGGAAAACCATCTTTCTCCTAATCGGGTCTGACTGTGGGAGTCTTAACTTTCAATTAAACTCCGCCCATTGCCATTAAACTTCACATTGCCTATAGCCATCAGAAATACATGGCAACTGAATTTAAGTCAAGACTCAAGTGGAGTTATGACTCCCACTGTAAACCACAGCCTACTTCAAATCAACTTCTTAGAATGTAAGTTCTGATATAGTGTGTAGGCCTACGGTGAGAGAAAGATGAGACTCATCTACTCTGGTAAGGAGTGACAGTCTTAGAAACCCACAGGGAGAGTAGAATGGACTCAATAGCAGTGAGTACAGTGTACAGGTGTATGCGTAAGTAAAAGAAGGCTTAATTTTGGCTAATGCTTTCAGTACAGCTTGAACTTCTTCCTTCAGTATCATTGGTTCTTCATCAGACCAGATTCAGAAAAGGACGTAGAACCAGAGACATCATTGCTGATGTCAGATGGATCTTGACGGAAAGTTGAGAATGCCACCGAGAAGTTTACTATTTTTATTGACTAACAAACTATGGATACTTGAGATAGTTAAGGTTTATTGTGCCAACCTGACCAATAAACACATGTGGGATTAATTGAAGGAAGAAGAACCTCACCTTTCTAGTTCTCAGATCTCTTGCTCTCTGATTGTCAGACCAGAGTGCAGCTGCCTTAGCCAGTTCCCTGCTTCAGTTGACAAGACTCACTTCCTGTGAGACATCCCTGAAGAGAAGCCACATGGACCTACCCTCATGTGTCCCTGGGTGCTGGAGCAGCTGTGTAGAGACCCCTGCCAGCAATGAGATGCTTACACACTCTGATTCGACTTTCCTCCTCCAGCTGGTGTCATTGTGTGGTTTTGTTAGATTGAGGACTTTGTAGATTGGACATAGGGGCTAATGTTGGACTTAGGGGCTTGAACAGCACTGGGTGGGATGCCTTCTTACTTTTTGGGGGTGGGGAGGGGAATGCTTTCTTAATGTACACTTACCCTTTGTATAAAACACTCTGCTATATACATATGAGTTTCTGTGGATTTTTTTCTCCAGTCTGCCCAGATTAATACAATAGCCTTGAAATGAATAGGAATCCTAGAGCACTTCATTGCTCTCCTGCAGAGGCTGTACATGGACGAGGAGCAGTTGTGCGAATAGAATAAAGATTTTTTTTTACAAGGGAATACTGCATGGTTTAAAATCAGGACAGGTGTGCATCAGGGTTTTATCCTTTCCCCCTATTTATTCAACCTGTATGTTGTGCAAATAATCTGAGAAGTTGGATTATATGGAGCAGAGTGTGGTCAGGATGGGAATAAAGCTTATTGACAACCTTCAATGTGTACAAACTTGCTTGCTGAAAGTTAGAAGGACTTCATCAGCACTTGCTGATGAAGATCAGAGATTGCAGCCTTCAGATGAATTACAACTCAATGAACTTAAGACCAGAATCTTCCCAGCTGGATCAATAGGCAATATCATGACAAAAGGAGAAAAGATTGAAGTTGTCGAGGATTTAATCTTGCTTGGATTCATAATCAATGCTCATGGAAGCAGCCATCCAGAGATCAAACAGCACACTCTATGAGGCAAGTCAGCTGCACAAGATCTTGTTAAAGTGTTAAATAGAAAGGATGTTACTCTGAGAACTGAGTCACACTTGAAACAAGCCGTGATATTTTCAATTGCTTCATATTCATGAGAAAGTTGGACATCGAGTAAGGAAATCTAAAGAAGAATCAGTGCGTTTGCATGGTAGTGCTGGAAAAGAGTCCTGGACTACCAAAAGAACAAACAAACTTGTCTTGGGAGATGTACAGTCAGAATGCTCCTTAGAGGCAAGGATGATGAAACTTTGTCACATGGACCTTGGACATGTCAGGAGAGACCAGTCCTTACAGAAGGACATCATGCTTGTAAAGTAGAGGGTCATTGAAAAAGAGGAAGACCCTTGGAGAGATGGCCTGGCACCGTGGCTGCAGCAATGGCACAGACGTAACACTGGTGAGGATGGTGCAAGGCAGGGCTATGCTTTGCTCTGCTGTTGCTGAGTCAGCACCTCTCAGTGAGATGCCCTCGTTAATGGAGCCATTGGTTCTTGAACTCATCTGCATCCTGTAGATCTTTCTTAGTACGAATGTTGAGGGCTGAGCCCCAGTGGTCTAAGTGGTTTAGTGTGGGACTGCGGCCCGCCGGCTTGGCAGTTCAAATCTAGCGGCGCTTCTCAGGAGCAGCACTGGGTAGCTCCCACGACCAGCAGGGATGCCAAGAAAAAAAAATCCTGAATGAAATGCTGTAAAGTGCAGTACATATGTACCAACAAAACAAAGCCAAACCCAGGGTCTATCGAGTTGATTCCGGCTTCATAGCAATTCTAGAGGACAAAGTCCTAGGACTGCCCCATCAGCTTTACGAAAAGATTTCTGCAGCCTTCTTAGTGGGAGCAGCTTGGATTCATGCCCAGGACCTTTCCGTTCGCAGCCAGCTGGCTGTTCTACTCATGGCGTCATCAGAGCTTGTCTGCACAAACGGAATTCCTCCAATTTTCCAAAGGAGGCTTCATTATCACAGCATGGTTTTGTCTTCACTTGTTTTCAATTACCCATGTTAGTATATTAATGAATTATATATTAATGAAAGGTTTATTGATGAATATATTAATGTGTATATAATCGCTGTTTCCCCCCTGTGAATTCGTATGTAGTTGCCATTTTGTTATTATCATGCTCCCCTTTTCCGACAAAGTGGCCACATTAGGGTAGGAGGACTCCCTGCCCCTTCTCCTACCTTAGAAGATGATAGCATGAAAAAATAAAACAGCTGCACTAAATGGATCACTCGTATAACATAAACAGTATTGCTTATTATTTTCTAATTATAGGGCCTATTGTGAAGCATATGTAAGGGAACTTTCATGACCATGAAATAGAGGGTGCTAAACCGTTTGCATAAATCTATTGTACTGAATGCAATAGAACTGTCTGCCCTCTGAGGCCTTTACTATTGAGTAGACCTTTTAAGTGTTTCTGAAGAGGACTTTTCTCTAACATCAGCCTAGCTCCAGTGTTACAGAAAAGTAGCTTTAAACTGCAGTAAATAAAAAAGAGCTTCACTGTGTTTTAATGACCATATCCATTCAAAACTTTAAAAATAGCAAACTTAGGTTATTCCTACTTGTTTCACTATATACACATTTATTGTCTGTAGATTCCAAACATAAGTGGATAAAAAATGGTAGTTCCATTTGTCCTATAACTAGCTGGAATTGGTTCTGTCAGGCAAATATTTGTGCTTCTGTGCTTCAGCTAGCTATATCAAATGATTTGAATTGAAGCAATCTTTTCATTTATTTATTTTTTGTTTTTTGGGCATCACTGCCCTCTGGTGGTGGGAGTAGGAGGCCCAGCCTTTGCTCCTGTGGAGCTGGATTTGAACCTCCATCCCAGTGGGCCGCAGTCCCGCGCACAACCACTACGCCACCGGGGCTCGGGCCCTGAAGCAATCTTTTTAAATGACTGTGATACACTCACTATTTTCTAAAGCAAAGGATCGTGACCATTTAGATCCTTCATCATTATTACAATGAATCCAGTGACTCTGCCTGTAGAATCAATGTGAACCTTAAGAAGCCAATGTATTGTCCTCTCAACTAAATATTCACATAGAAGGCTTGAAAATGCTCACAAACAGCAATAATCAGTGAGAAAAAAAACCTTGTACATTATACTTTATTTATAAAGAATTTCAAAAGAGTCACTCTAAAGAGGGTACTTAGAGCTCCAGGGGGGCTTCAACAGGATGACATTAGAGAAAGACTACTTGGGGTTTGGAGCTCTGATAAACCACCTCAAAATTGTTGTCGATTTAGATAATCTATGGGGGAAATGATTAAGCAAAACAAGCTGATTAAGCTAGTTAAAAGAACAAGAAGAGAAAATATTATGACACTCTTCAGATACATGAACTATTAGCCAAGAATCCTGACTGAAAGCAATAGAACTCCAATTCGAATGAGCTGAAATGAGAAAAAGGCACTGTTTTACCTGTTCACATAACCAGGAAGTCTGAGGGATCATCGGACATAACCAGGACCTGAGCCTCAAACAGGTTATCATGATTCTCTTTCCTCACATGTCTCTCATCTCTGCTCTTGTTTGATGCATTTCATTCTTTCCTACTGCAAGAGGGATTACGCTCTACCATATGAAATTGACCTCTGGCATCGCAGTGATGATCACCTTCTGATTGTGACTTCTTTTTGTTTGTTTGTTTGTGGGCATCACTGCTCTCCGGTGGTGGGAGTAGGAGGCCCAGCCCCACTGCTGGAATTGAACCTCTGTCCCAGTGGACCGCAGTCCCACACACAACCACTACGCCACCAGGGCTCAGGCCCTGATTGTGACTTCTTTTCGGGAGATAGTCAGCTATTCTTTATTCTCCAATTTACAAAAGTCCAGGAATTATGGATAGCTAGGATTCCGTTGACTTGCTAAATGAGGTCAGCCTGACAGGTAGACCTAGCTCTTTGTGGTGTAGGGAGTTGGGAGTGGTAGAATGCTGTGGTTCGAAGACCCACCAGACCTACATAGACTGGAAACTTAAGTTGGAATAGTGAAAACATGAATGTAGTTTTTTATTTCCCAAAGCTATCAGGAAAACATAATAGTAGAAAGTTTTTAGAACTCTGGGAAATGCTTCCCAAATTGGAAGACTTTTTCTAAAACTACAGTGTTCAATTCAGTAAGTCTAAAGTAGCGACTTGAGGTTCTGCATCTCTAGCAAACTCCAAGGAGCATTGTTTGAGTATGGACATCCTAGAAGACATTGTAAAATGGGAATCATTTTTGTAGCATCTGGTCCCTGGGAAACGGAAGGGTACCTATGTGAGGTTGGGTGTTGAAGGTCTTAGAGGCACTTATTTGAATGCGTCTTGATATGGAATACTATCAAACCAGTTTTGATGTTCTTTGGGGTATGTCTGTCATGTGATCTTTTAAGCGCTTAAAGAATAGAAGAAAAGCAAGCAGCACACCAGGCTGTTCACACAGAAAGAGATATCAGAAGTTCAAAAAAATACTCATCCAAATTGATACGAAGGGGAATGGATGCAGTGAAGACCCAAAGTCCACTAGCAAGACAATTGGACCATCCTCTTGGGCCTCCCAGAGTGGAGGATAAATCTAGGTACGGCATGGCACTGATGAACCACATAGGTATCCTCTAGTTCTTTTGAAAATTTTGTTTACCTTTTAATCCTCTAATTCTTTAAGATTTCCTACCCTTATTATTATGGTCCTTACCTCATTGGTCATGTTAGATTTATGTATATTTATTTGTACATTTAAGATCACTTGCTACATGGTAGTCAAGATAGATGACCCTTCAAAACACTGACAGGAGAGGATATAGGAAATGGGGGGGAAGTGTTAAAGGAAGGGGATTAGAAGGGAGTTGATAGCATTGTCCCACCCAATGGATCTGAGCAACAGAATTGAAGGGAAGGGATATATCGGAATGAATAAGATATGTCAATAAAATATTATTTGTGGGGTGGGGAAGGGGAGGAGAGCAATGATTAGCACACTTACCTTAAAGTTCTAGAAAATACTGATATTAAGAGATTATGTTATTCCTAGGATCCTTTATCCAACTTATGATGTGTAGTGTTGGGAGAAAGGGAGGCTGTGGGGCTAGGGCTGGGATTGTGATCTAGGGTGGAATGGGACACTCGTATGGCAGGGATAAGTTTGAAAAGGAGACCTAGCTGTGAGCAATGGTAAGAAATATGGCCAGAGTATGACATTTAAGTAGTCAGCATCAGAGAAGATTGACTAATGGCCAGAAACAGGGTTCCAGATCCAGGGACCTAATTCAGAGACAGATTTTAAGCAACTTGGGTTCTGGTGGGGGATGTGCATAGTGACAGGCAAGAACAAGATAGAGATCTTATTTTAGACATTGGGAGAGTGAATAGATTTGAGAGAAAGCAGGTTAAAAGGCTAAGACTTAATTTTAGAAACACAGTTGAAATCCAGGTGAGATGGAATACAGAACCATGAAGGCTGCAGCTTCAAATTCTCTTACAAAAAATTTAAAGTTTTTGAGCTTGAGGAAGTTGAAGGACAACAGACCTGGTTTAGAAAGGAGGGCTCTGTGCACAGGAAATTAGGCATGTTGTTAGGATTGAGAGGATTAAATTCTTAAGCTTTTGTGGTAGTGCTTTGTTGTGACTTTACAGTCACTGTTTATTCATTGTTGATTAGTCTTTCTGATGAGAAGGAAATGTGTTCTCTTCACTAGATGGACTGCAATATGAGGTAGATTTGTGACTCAAGTCTGTACAATTGCCCAGAAGCTCTGCAAAGATGATTCCGTTCAGTCAGTTACCTACTGAATCTGGACTACTTTCTCTTTGTCCTTTAGTCAGCTACAAGAGAACCTATGCTACAAATTGGAAGCTATACCAATTTATACTTATCTTTTCTTTCTTTTTTTTTTTTTGAGGGGGGTGCATCACTGCCTTCTGGTGGTGGGAGGAGGCCCAGCCTTGCTGCTGGATTTGAACCTCTGTCCCAGTGGGCCGCAGTCCTGCGCACAACCACTACACCACCGGGGCTCAGCCCAGTTAAGCTTATTGATAATCACTTTTTTTTTTTTTGGCATCACTACTCTCCGGTGGTGGGAGTAGGAGGCCCAGCCCCATTGCTGGAATTGAACCTCCGTCCCAGTGGGCCGCAGTCCCGCGCACAAGCACTACGCCACTGGGGCTCAGCCCCTACTTATCTTTTCATTGCTTGAAAAGATAAAATTTGGAATCAATAGGATAAATCAGATTTGTTACTTACTCAGAATATTATGCAAGTGATCAGAAAGGCAGTATATTTGCCTTTAACATTCCCATTTCTCTGTACCAAGCATCTATAGAGCAAGGACATTTCTGGCAATAAAAAGTAAAGTGTGAGTATTCTAGTCCCCCAAAGGAATACATATTTTATACAGGAATGCCTCCTCCAATGTATCTGCCATTGTAGCCCTCTGCACCTGCCTGTCTCCTCTCGGTCAATGCCAGGTGTGCTGAAGTTTTCAGAATTGACTTGGTGAGGGGAGTAGGTCCTCAGAATCTTCCCTGAATTCTGACAAAGAGGGAAGGAAATAGTTAGGAACACTCTTTCTTGCTTATATCTTACCAAAAATATAAAATGGTCATGGATCTTTGATTTCTTTGTAATAATCCTTGAACTCCTGTTGCAGAAGAGAGCATAATAATGTATGCAGAAGGCAAGGGCAAACATATACATTTAAGAAGGAATTCAGGGGACAACATGTTATATTTTATGGCAGAAACTCAAGAGTAAGAAACTGGACATTTTAAAGGATTCTTTTAAAAAATATTGATTAGGGGGCTGAGCCCCGGTGGCGTAGTGGTTGTGTGTGGGACTGCGGCCCACTGGGATGGAGGTTCAATTCCACCAGTGGGGCTGGGCCTCCTACTCCCACCACCGGAGAGCAGTGATGCCCCCCCAAAAAAACAAAAAATAAAAACAAAAACAAAAAAATATTGATTAGGGAATGCCACATTAATAAGTAGATGCAAATTAAAAAGCAATGTACCCATGGTAATTTGTGATGACTCAGTGAAGGCCATTTGGTGCCTAAAACAGGATGTCTGCGGGGGTTTTTCCGTTTTGTTTTGTTTGTTGAGGGAGCAGGTAATGGGGAGAAAAGGAAGAAGAGTGGAAATCAATGTAATGTTTTCCATTTACGTGAATTAAAATTTATGCAAAATTACTTGTTAGTTTGTAGTTTAATAAATGAATAAACACCTATCTATTTGATGGACTTCCATAACTCTTAGCGCTAATCATGGGGAGCACACATTTAGCATGCAGGGAGAAGCCTTTTTGTCAAGAACATACCATTTAACTGCAGAATAGGTGATGACATATTTTTCTCACTCAATGTTTTGTAATCATTTTAATCATGGTAAACTTGAAAAAATAGTACCACTATTTCACTTATACTCAGTTTTCCCCAATGTCAACTAGTTATATAACCTTTGTGCAATAATCAAAGTCAAGAAATTAATATTAGCATGCTGTATTATCTACATTTCACTAGTTTCTTTCTAATTGTGAGGTTCTTTTCCCCTCATTCCATTCTACAAACTAGTGTCCTCC
Source organism: Nesogale talazaci (assembly GCA_004026705.1). Lineage (NCBI taxonomy): Eukaryota > Metazoa > Chordata > Mammalia > Afrosoricida > Tenrecidae > Nesogale > Nesogale talazaci. The sequence continues at coordinate 10,377 of PVJH01018590.1, read as the reverse complement.
GTGCATTTGATTATTGTGGAATTTACTCTCCTCTAATCTATGACATTCCATCTCCTTTCCTTGTTTTTTTTGAACTTGACGTTTCAATCCTGATTAGTTTGTAGAATGTCCCTCATTCTGTGTCTGCCTAATTTGCTAGTTTTCCTATGGAGAGCTTATGCATCTGGGCTAAGCTTATCGAAGTGGTCCTCAGTACATCATAACAGAAGGGTACATAGTGCTGCTTTGTCTTAATATGAGTGATGTCATCTTTGCTCATTTAGGAAGATGCTTATGCAGGTAAACTTGTTATTTTCTGCCTTTGTAATGATAATTATTGAGAATTGCGGGGGGGGGGGGCTTCAAGAGTATGCTAATATCCTACTTCTCCTCAAAGATTGCCCACTACTTTTTGCATTTTTTAAAATTTTTGCATTCTTTAACAGATCTTATCTGCAACAATGATTACCAGAGTATTTGCCTAATGGTGATTTTTCTTATTATAGCTGTATTTGTTAATAGACATCTCTGTAAGGAAGTAATATCATTTCCCCCAATTCTTTATCTATATTCTCACGGACTCATGGATACTTTTCAAAATTTGGGGTTTGAGCTGAGTCCCGGTGGCGTAGTGGTTGTGCGCGGGACTGTGGCCCACTGGGACGGAGGTTCAATTCCAGCAGTGGGGCTGGGCCTCCTACTCCCACCACCGGAGAGCAGTGATGCCTAAAAAAAAAACAAAACAAACAAACAAAAAAAACAAATTTGGGGTTCATAATTAAAAACAAAATAATGCAATCCTTGGAGGATAAGATTAACAATGACTAGACAAAATATCTAAGATCTCTTCGAAGCTGACATTTCCTTTATTTCTAAGATCAGCTTTACTGAGGTATCATTGACATATGATACAAGTCACCTATCTATCCTAAAAGTGTCATTATTCGATGCTCTGACGCGTAGTACAGTGTAGAGAACAATGACCAGCTGTATGGCACCCTCACAATCTTTGTTCTGTGACTATTGTTGTAGCCACTGTGCCAATCCATGTCCCCGAGATGCCCTCTTTTGCTCACTGATCCTCTAAAGACATGGTGTTCTTCTCCAGTGTTCGTCCTGAGGCTGTGCACAAAGTACGTTTGTTTCACCATCTTCATCTTAGGGACATTCTGGCTGTCCTCCCAAGACAGATTCATCGCTATTCGAGCAATCCATGTACGCTCAATAGGCTCAACCTCATTACTCAGAAGGCATCTGTTCTTCTGTGCTGTAGCTGTTCGGTGCCCACTGAGTTACTTCCAACTCATAGTGACCCTATGTCTAGTGTCACTAGAGAAACAAATTTCATAGACTCGCATATGGATATAAGGGTAAGATTTATATACAAGAGGAATGGGACATTAAGAAAGCATCCAAACATAGTCCAGTTCAAAGTCATAAGTCTGATATTAGCCCATATGTCCGATACTAGTCTATAATGTGTCTTTCCGACTCATGAAGTCACAGGCCAGTGGGTGCAGAGTCCTGACACCAGCAGGAGTCCCCTCATGGTTCCTCATTTCCAGGGCTCAGGGTCCATCAACAACATACAGTGGTGGAAGAAGCAACTCAGTGCTGGCAGGGGTCTCCACGTGGCTTCTCCAGCTTCAGAAGTCTGGTTCCATCAGGGCAAGGCCATGTGGCTTCTCCTCCGGCTCCTGCAGCTCCTCAGACACTGCCATCTTGTCTTGTCCATAGTTCATCATCTCTGAGACTAACTCCCAACTGGGGAGATAGCTTCTCATCTCCACGAAGGAAATATCGCGAGATTTCCCAGAAGTCTCAGGAGAAAGCCATGCCCACATGGAGGCCTCATTGGCTACTCAATGGCTGTCTCCAGATGAACAGGCTAGACTCCACCCCTACAGCTCAATCATGAAAGTAACATAAGCACATGTCCACCACAACACTCCAACAGAAGGAAGCACCTCCCAGGCTTGCAATTGTTCTTATGTTTGAACCCATTGTTGCTGGCACTGTGTTAATTCATCTCGTTGGGGGCCTTCCTCCTTTTTGCCTCACCTTTCTCCAGGGATTAGTCTCTCCTAGCAATATGTCCAGAGTACATGAGATGGAGGTTCATCTTTGTCTCTAAGGAGCATTCTGGCTGTACTTCTACAACAGATTTGTTTGTTCTTTTGGCAGTCCATGGTAATACCACGGTGATACCTCAGTTGTCGATGGGCAACAGGCTCAAACTTTCCACTGCTGGAACAGCAAAGTTAGAAAAAATATCTGCTCAGTGTTTGTTACTTAGCTCAGTAGTTGAATTGAAATTCGACTGGAAACGACCTATACTGGCCAAGAGTAAGTCAGGTACCTTGTCGGGCTGTGGACACAAAGGGGTGATGCTTCAGTCTCAGCACTGATCTTGCTCAGACAACTTTTAGTGTTTGTGTTAATGCATTAAAATATTTGTGATTTTTTTTGCACTTTATTTGCATACAGTATAATAACTGTGGCTCCAAAGAATGTGATATCAGCAGTTAAAGCTAAGAGGAAACCTGTGAGAACCACAATAGAGTTCATGAAATCACTGAAATTTGAGTCAGGGTGCCGCTTGTCTGGTGACTGACTACAACATGGATAAGTTAATATTAGCAACATTTGGGGGAGGGAATTAATGAAAGCAATTAATATAGCAAAAGGTGTGACATAATTCACCACAGCACAAAGAACCCAGACCATCAAAAAGGTTGAAAAGCAACTATTAATTTGGACACATTAGAAACAATGTGGTGGTGGTAGTTTATCAAGATAGTGATATTTGAGCAGGCTAAAAGTCTCCATAGTGAATTTATAAGTATAATTTGGAGGCCTCAGAAGTAATTATTTGGTTTTCTATTATTTCTAATGGGGAAAAGTGTTCAGTTCTCCAACTTTTCCGTGTTCTGATATGAATTTGGAACAAATTGAACTATCACTGTATTTTCAATATTCTTTGCCAACACCATAGTTCAAATGCATCAGTTTTCTTCAGTCCTTATTCCATATCCAACTCTCACAAGTAGATATCAGAGAAGACTGAAGCATGCTCTTAATCATAGAGTAGCTAAAGAGAACAGAAGAAATGATGATGTCAAAAAGTTGAAAAGAAGTTTTTGAAGGGCAGCTCGAGGAGATAAAATAAAAATAATGTAATGAAAAAAAATTCAGTCTTCCTTTTTCATTGTTCAGCTTTTCCGTGCACATGATGTGATAGAGAAGACCATGGTTTGAGTCCAATCCAAACCCCAACCCAATCCACTGCCACGAGCAGATTCCTGCTCATGATGACTCAGTATGTTCCAAAGTTGAAATTGATGACGCCAAGGGTGTGTGTGTGTGTGTGTGTGTGTGTGTGTGTGTGTGTGCTGGAACAGTTAAAAACCTGAACCATGAATGGTGGCCAACTCCTAGCGACCTGATGACAGTGCAGTGGTTACAAGTTGGGCTGCGATCTGTGTGGTGGAAAATTCAAAACCCCCAGCAGCTCCTCAAAAGACCCGGCTTTCTCCTCCTGTCCCCAGTTACCATCTTGGAACCCCCCAGGGAATCACTCTGAGCCAGCCTTGATTGGTTGGCAGTGGGTTTGATTGATTGATTTTGGTTAGGACAGAGTAGAACTTTGCTGTGAGCTTCCAAGACTGTAACTCTTTACAGGAGTTGAAAGTCTTATCAGCGAGTGGTTTTGAACTCACTGTTGACCTTGCAGTTAGCAGCCCCACCACAATACCAGGGTTGATAAATGGGGCTTCTCCTTCCATACTCTCAGGAAGCTGCAGGGGGTGTTCTACCCTGTCCTATAGGGTCCCAATGAGTCAGTATTGACTGGATGGCAGCCAGTGAGTCAGTCACAGTGAGGAGGGAGCTCCCTGTGGTTTTGATTTGCATCGCTATCCTAATTAATGGTGCTGAGGATTTTTTCCATGTGCTTGTGGCAATTTGAATGTCCTCTTGTGTTTTTGGGGGGGCGCATCACTGCCCTCTGGTGGTCGTGGGAGCTACCCAGCGCTGCTCCTGAGGGCCGCCGCTGGATTTGAACTGCCAAGCCCGCGGGTCGAAGTCCGGCACTCAACCACTTACGCTACCACCAGGGCTCAGCCCACCTTGCTTATTCTTTGACTCAATTTGTAAGCTACACTACCTGTGGGACAGCTAACCCATGGACTGTACCATTGCAGTTTGAGGTTGCTTCAAGTTCTACTTTGCCACACTACTGGAGTATACATCTCTCGAGTTGGGAACTGTTGGACCCTGTCATCTGGCTGACGGATGGTGACCTACCTTGCTATTAGCTGCCTGTGGCTGGATAGCCTGAATTGCTCTACAGAGAACTAATGCTGGCCCTCAAGACTTGAAGGAATGTCAGTGTATTAGCTGTCTTATCGAAGTGAGTTGTACTGAGCCATTTTTACTGCTCTCTATATTATTTATGTAATCTATATCTATATAAGTATAGATAAAATCATCAGTGTCTGGGTTTTGTTTCTCTAGCAAACTCTGTCTAACCGTGCTGAAGATCATCAGGCTAAGTAGAATGAGGACTCATTAACTGTGCAGGAAGGGAGTCATTTTAGTGGAATGATGTAGGAAAACAGGGAGATCACAGGAGATTGGGGTGTCTATACTCAAGAAATAGGAGAAAAGTGTACAAATGACTCTTTCATGAAGTTTGATGGCAAAGGGAATAATAGAAAAGGAATTGCATCTTAAGGGGAAAGCGGAGAGAGACACAATTTTATTCTACATTGGCCCTATGGTGCAGTGACATTTCATACTATGATTCTTCCACTCATGTGTCTGGAACTCCTACCAGATGACTGGGTGGGACTATACAAATAGTCATGTGCAACATTAATTGAGGAGGTTGATCTGTTTTCCTTACCACCTCCCTGGCTTTAACAATGGGGCATGTGTGCAGCAGCAGCAGAGAGAATGAAAACACAGGACCATGGAAAAACACGACATCCAAAGTCTTGGTCTGAAGTACCAGAGACAGCAGATGGAGACCAGGGCCACCAGAGACTGGGTCACAGAGATTCTGAGCAGCTGCTCTGAGACAATGGGTCACATTCACTTCATCTGACTGAAGACTCTGGAATTTGGGGACAAGTGACACTCAGCCTAGCTTGTTGCTTCAAGACCAAGGCACCCAGGTGGCTGAGAAGCTAAGGACCAGGTCGTGACTTGGAAGCTAGCTGAGGAGAGGGGTTGCTGTGGACCCCAAACGATCACCTTCCTCTAAAGTGATCTTGACTTGTGGTTACCTGTCGACTTCCCTAATCAGCCTCATCATGTCAAGTGTTGTCTGTGAGCTTCGTATGTCCATTGCAACCAAATCTCAAACCCAGCAAAGAAGCTAGTGGGAGGAACAATGGGTGTCAGAGGAGGTTAAGAAGATTGGCGGTTGGAGGTATGCCTGAGCCCTGGCTCATGGCAATGGGGACGCCAGAGGAGGTCAGCTATGGCCCTGCATGCCGATTACTATAGCACCCAATGAGACAGTCTATGGAGGCAGATGTAATAAGCAGTGATAGCTGTTCATGTTTCGAAGAACACTTGGCTCCCTTCCAACCAAAAAATCATTTTTTCTTAGCCTGCTAGTGATTCAGGAATTGCTACCAGTGGTGATTTGGGGTTATTGAATTAAAGGATAATCCCCTAGCCGTTATTCAGCACCCCCTCAGGGCCCTTCTGTAGGTAATTCATGAAGCTTTTAGCAGCCATTTATATGTTGATGGGAATTGGTTTATCTGATTCTTTGTGACAGCTGAGAGTAGATTTTGATAAGGGAAGGGGAAGAGCATGGAATGGGTGTGTGGCAGTCTGAAATGGGGAACCTGAAAGGAGGAAAGAGAAGGACACCTTCCTCCCCAAAGGAAGATAACCATGTTCTAATCTTATGCTTCAACCCAAGGCCAACTCCCCATTTTTGATCTTAAACTCACAATCCCGCCCTCAATAGAATATTTTAAAAAGAGCTTTTCTGTGGGAACTTGTCAACTTTTTTGTGTGTGGGATGGGGAGCCCAAATAGTGTTCCAGGCAAGTCAAAATAGTTCAGTCCTGGGAGTCAGAAAACATGTGCCAATCATTGCAGGATACTCCTGAAACAAATGGACTCGGGTAAGACCACAAGCCCCTTCCACAACCCTGAATGGATCCTTGGCATGATGTTCCCAATTCAGTCAAGTGGATTTGGAAATGATGTCAAAGATTTTAGCTACTATCAACCACTGTCTCTCTCCACCATGGTCATTTCTGGGATCTAGCAGGTAAGGGAAATTGAAATAGAGATACATTTTGTTTGGGCTTGTTAGTGACTGTTGGTAGTTTGGGGTTATTACATACATTATACCGCCCGCTGTGCTGACTGATGTGTCATGAGGCGATGGATACGTAGGGCCAGGGATGGCACACTGATTAGTGAGTGCTGTCAATGAAAAGACTGTTGAGGGCTGAGCCCCGGTGGCATAGTGGTTGTGCATGGGGCTGCGGCCCACTGGGTTGGAGGTTCAAATCCAGCAGCAGCTCTTCAGCAGCAAGGCTGGACCTCCTACTCCCATCACCAGGGCAGTGATTGCCCCCCCTGCCCCCCCAAAAAAGATTGTTGAAGCTGTGTCAATGCTCAAGGAGACTTAAAGTGCCCTGAAATCTCATTGTTTATATATGAAAGAAATGTCATAGAGGTTTTCCACAGGTTGATGACAATCCTGAAATAGTATATAGCATTACCAATTATGAGCTATAAAGCAGAAAGATCTTTTTATAAATGACCAATGACTTTTTAAATCTTAAAAATCAACCTATAGGCTGAGTCCTGGTGGCTTAGTGGTTGTGTGCGGGACTGCAGCCCACAAGGTTGATGGTTCAAATCCAGCAGCAGCTTTCCAGGAGCAAGGCTGAGCTTCCTACTCCCACCAGGGCAGTGATGCCACAAAATAAAACAAAACAAAATCAACCTATAATAGTGCAAGGATTAAATTCTTTGTAGTTTAGTCATATGCTATCTGTATCATACTGTATATACCATATGATAAAATGGACATATAAAGAATATAAAGTTAAAAAAGAATTAAAAGTCTCTCTCTATGTATATACATATTTTTAAACTGTTATAGAGTGTGGTAAGACAATTTATTAATAATTAATTTACTGTTTGGCTAGATTTTGTGGTGTTTGTGGTATTTGCCAGTTTTTAAAATATTGTAAATTTCTCATATTTTTTACTATTCATGTTAAAGAATATCACATCATAAATTGTACAAGTTTCAAGTCATGCAAAAACATAGATCTTTCCCTGATCCTGTGCCTCGGAGCCAGTAATGCAAGTGTCAATTTCCTATGGCCCCAACTTAGCTCTTTAGGCCCTTGTGAGGATGTGGCATGAGGCAGATACGGGCTATTATGATTAGCTAGAAAAAGTCAGGTGTCTCTGGATGGTACACAGTTAAAGCGTTTGGCTGCTTGCCCAAAGGTTAGTGATTTGAGTCTGCCCAGGAAAGCCTCAGAAGAAAGATCTGGCAATTTATTTCTGAAGAATCAGCCACTGCAAATCCTCTGGAATACAGTTTACTCAGAGTCAACTCCAATGCAAATGGTAGTAGCAGAAAGAGCTACACAAAAATAAGTGAAGTAGAATCTGTGTTTTTCCAACTTCAATAACAGGCCCGGAGCTCTTTGGAGAGCTCCCCCTCAAAGACCAGCAACCCTGCTGCTGAGTATAAGATAGGGAGGACGGATGCTGTGTGAGCATAAACCCAGTCATGAAGACAGTTTGAGAACAAGCTCTTTGGTCCCTTCCTTAATTGAACGAAGAGCAGAAGGCGCTTCTGATGCTGAGAACAGATCTGACCTTTAAATGCAACAATATTACAAACGTGTAGATGACATCTATGAAAAATTTAGGGGAGTTGTACAGCTTCCTTTCTTTTAAATATTTTTGTGTAATAAAGGCTTCTGTTATTTTGTAGCAAGAGCTTCCTTCCCTCTTTCCTTCACTCCTTCCCCCACCCACACACACTTTTTAAATTAGTATTTAACCAGGAAAAACAAGAAAATAGAAGTTCCATCCACTGAATACCTATTATATGTAAGGGTCTGTGCAAGGCAATTTATGTCCATTTTCCCAGTAATACTCACAGAGTCCCTGGATGTAACAACCCATTTTACAGAAGTAACAACTAAGACTCAGAGAGCTAAATGAAATCCCAAGTTCACATGATTAGGTATTTCACATTAGGTCTGCTTGATCAAACTCTCTAAGATTCCAGTCTATTTCTACACGCTGCATTCAACATAGTTTTCATTTTCCATTTGGCTTGTCTGTTCTAAAGAGAAGAGTCCAGCAGGGTTTCAAGTATCCCTCTTTGTTTTCACGAAAGACCTACCTTTGTACTTGTATGCACCATATCCATAGAAATCTGAAGAAGACATTCCTTTATGAAAAAAGGTAAAAAGCAAAAGTGTTCAGCTTTTGTTTTGCAGAGAGTCATTACAGAGGCTGCTCCCCACCCCCTGCCCCTCACACACACCCAGCAGGGAAAGTGGCATGGCCTTGCTCCTTCTCTGGGGAACTATGCTGTACAGATATTATTTTCACTCTATGTCAATCCCAATTGTGGACTTACCATCTCTTTCCTGCTTTGACTGCATATTGGTGTTACTTGGGTTTTGAGTCTTTTTTGGAATGATTTGGTACCTGTTTTTGGCTGTGGGGAAGCTGTTTTCCCATGTAAATTCATGGTAATTGCATCTCTGTGTTATGTCACTTTGATTTATGGAAGGTTTCCTAAGAATCCTCCACTATCTCTTGGGTAGCAAGAGAAAACACCTAGCATATGCATACTTTAAAAAAACTATAAATTTATAGGAAGTCAGGAATATAGTAATGTGGTAAAAGATGCTTTAAAAATGGCACTTAAGTCAAATGACCAATTCTTTCAAAGGAAGCACACATATCTGAGGGCGTTTGAAAGACATAAGCTTACTGCCCAGGAGTTCATGAACCAGACTGTTCACGAACCAAATTAACATGCACTCCTTGAACTTTGGCGCTTGATTTCATGATCCAAAATCCAAGACTAATCTCTTTAGGCAGAAAAGCAAAAAACAAATCTGAATTCTCAAGTTTCAGGTGGACAGTCAGACTAAAAGAACATGCCAGGAAGTAGCCCTATATATACGTTATCAGATTCAAAAGTATACACAGTTCACTGCTTCTTTCTGTTCACTAAATTTTAAAACAGAGATGAGCTTGGATAGTCAATAGACTTTCACAGTGCACTTATGCATTAAGATTTTCATAAGAACTCTTTTCCTGCCACCCCCCTCCCCTCCCCTCCCAGGTGAGCCGAGGGTAGGGGTGGGATACCAATCCACTGAGCACCTTGTCTGAATTTCTGATTTCTTTTTCCCTTTTTTCATGTGTGGGTCAAGACAAGGGTAGGAGAGGGCCCAGGAGAGGGAAGAAGAGAAAGAAACTGGTTCTTTTTCCTCAAAGAGGAAACCTCTGCTTTTTCTAACTGTATCACACCCTCAGGTAGGTTCTGGTTCACGGTGACCCTGTATAGAATTTTGTACTAGAGGGTTTTCAATGTTGTCGTTGTTTTTCTTTCTGAAAGTAGATTGCCAGGCCTTTTTTCTGGGGCACCTGTGACTCAAACATCCAACCTCTCTGTTAGCAACCAAGAGAGTTAACCATTTGTGCCTCCCCTGGATTCCATCCAAAAAACTCAGAACTCTATTGCACAGGATTCAGAGAGTATAATAGGTTGAACTTCTTTAAATGTGAGGGAATGACTATCTTTACCATCCGAGGGAAAATGTGTGAGAATATTATTTTCATGTTGAATCCAAAGCCATAGACAAACTGTCTGACTCAGGGAGAAAGCACTGATGGGAAGCCCCCAGAAAACCTGGCAAGTAGGTAGGTGGGTGGCAGTAACCTGAGCTGGCACAGTTCAGCTCATATTAGTCGTCTTTCCTATTCAGAGGGGCTCGAAGCTGTGGCCATCCATCTGCTCTGAGGGGGAGCAGGCAGGCTATCAGGAAGATTCTTTAAGTCGTTTCTCAATCCACTTTCCAAATCTTCACTGCGACCCCACCCTAGGAATACAAGGATGAAGGCTAGAGAGAGCTTAATGGTGCGTAAATAAATACACAAATGGGCCACAAACACAAACACAGATGGTTAGATAAGACTTGCTAGGTGCATCACAAAGAAAGGGAGTCCACTGGTCCAAGAAAGAATCCTTCGAAGGCCCCTTGTCTGGCTTTGTCAGGGTAGTGGCAGAAGCAAGGGGGAGATGCTCAGTGTGCTGGCAGAGATGCTGCCAGGCCTGGGGAAACTGCTTGGACAGAGGCATGGAGGTGTGAA